>JABSTT010002697.1:0-38484 GCA_013339685.2 Hyalomma asiaticum | reverse complement strand
TGCTGCGTTCTGTCCGTTGTACAAAGCTTGTAAATACTTATTAACTACAATCTTTCCCTTCCCCGTAACATTTTGGTGGAAGGTGCGGGTTCTCCCAGACTCAAGACGGATTTGCGCAGCGGACGTTCACTGGCTTCACCTGCAATATGCCAACCGCAGGCGCGGACGAGGATGCTCCGGGCAGATCACCAACCATGCCTCGACCAGCCGTCCTCAATCGCCCCGTCGTCGTCCACACAGCCGCGTGACCCTGTCACGTTTTCCGGATCAGATGGCAAAGACGTTGAAGATTGCCTTCAACTCTACGAACGGGTGAGTGCAAGCAACTATTGGAACCCGACCCTAATGTTGGCGAACATCATATTTGACCTAACTGGAGCAGCACAAGTGTGGTTTTTGAACCACGAGCAGGAAATTACCAGCTGGGACGTATGCAAGCAAAAGCTCGTTGACCTTTTCGGCAAGCCCATCGGACGCCGTCGTGCTGCCCAGAAAGAACTTGCGTGCCGAGCTCAAACTTGCAGAGAGTCCTATGTGACGTATATTTAAGATGTGCTCGCGCTCTGTCGCAAAGTCGACGACAATATGCCAGAAGCGGAAAAGGTTGCACACATCCTCAAAGGTATCGCAGATGACGCATTACCCTTTTGGTGTTTAAGAGCTCATCCACGGTGCAAGACGTCATCAATGAATGCCGACGCTTTGAAGAAGCAAAAAGCCGCCGCATTACTCCGAGCTTTTACCGTCTTCCAAACACGGCTGCGACATCACCCTGCGAGGACCTTCGTTCCCCACCAGTTCCCGCAGCATCCGACAACCTTGTGCGCATCGTGCGCCGCGAGATTGAAGCGGCCTCTCCAGTTACCCTCCAAGTAGGTTCCTCCGATGACTCGCGCGCTACTGTTTCGCTTATTCAGACTGTTGTGCGTCAGGAACTGGCAAATGCAGGACTCCAGACTCTTTGTCCAGTTAGCAGGCCCGACTACCGTCCACCCCGAGCGCCTGAGCTGTCCCGAGGTCCATACATTCGTCCTCGTTTTCAGAACACCGCAGAATGGCGCACTTCTGATGATAGGCCCATCTGCTTCTCTTGTCGACGCGTGGGTCACATTTCCCGTCATTGCGGAAATGTGGGCAGCTGGCAGCCCTGGTCAAGTTATCGATATACCCGACGTCCAGCTGGTAGTCCCCGCGTCCCGTTCCACAATGAAGACGACAACGCTCTGCAGTCATGGCCAGCTCGACCAAACCGCTCTCCTTCGCCATCCTCGCACCGGCCCCGCTCACCAATGCGCCGTCGTTCTCCTTCTCCTTCCTGCTCACGCCGCTCTTCGGAAAACTGACGAGCGCAGCTCCGAGAGGTGAGCCTGCCACGACGACCCTACCCGAAATTCCTCTGCTCACCCTACCTGGACATCACAACCTAATCAACGTCGACGTAGGTGGTACACCTGTCATCGCACTCATTGACACTGGCGCCCACATATCGGTCATGAACTCAAACCTCCGTGCTCGACTGAAGAAAGTTCTCACCCCTGCTCCGATTGCTCTAGTCCGGGTAGCCGATGGCGCGACACCAGCTGTTACTGGGATGTGCACCGCCCGTGTCACTGTTGCTGGACACAATACTTCTGTTTTGTTTTACGTCCTGGACCAATGCCCACATGACATCATCTTGGGGCTTGATTTTTTATCAGCACATTCGGCGCTTATTGACTGCTCCGCAGGTGCTCCGCAAGCCCTTGGGCTTCTCCTGTCGTGCTGGTCAAAAAGAAGGACAACAGCTGGCGATTCTGTGTTGACTACAGGAATCTTAACCGCGTAACCAAGAAGGACGTGTACACTTTGCCACGGATAGATGACGCCCTTGACTGTCTCAGTGGTGCCAAATATTTTTCTTCAATCGACCTTCGTTCCGGGTACTGGCAGATTGCAGTTGACGAAATGGATCGTGAAAAGACAGCGTTCATCACGCCCGATGGACTCTATCAGTTTAAAGTCATGCCATTCGGACTATGCAATGCTCCCGCTACATTCGAACGAATGGTGGACGCCCTTCTTCACGGCTTAAAATGCTCAATCTGCTTGTGCTACCTCGATGACGTGATCGTCTTTTCACCGACGTTTGCCACACACCTCGAACGTCTCTCAACAGTTCTTTCAGTGTTCCGGAAGGCAGGGCTTCAGCTCAATTTGAAGAAATGTCACTTCGGCCGCCGCCAGCTTACTGTGCTCGGACACCTTGTCGATTCGTCGGGTGTTCGGCCCTATCCGGAAAAAGTTCGAGCAGTCAAGGACTTCCCTGTGCCCACCTGCGCAAACGATGTTCGAAGCTTCGTGGGCCTTTGCTCTTACTTCCGCAGATTCGTGCGCAATTTCGCTCACATAGCGCGCCCTCTCACGGACCTTCTGAAGAAAGACGTCACGTTTGTCTGGGGTCCTGAACAATCTAGCGCATTCGCTGAGCTCACGATGTGTCTCACTTCTCCACCAGTTCTTGGCTACTTTGACATGTCGGCTCCAACAGAGGTACGCACCGACGCAAGCGGCCACGGCATCGGTGCAGTTCTGGCGCAACGGCAACATGGGTGCGACCGTGTCATTGCGTACGCTAGCCGCCTTCTGTCCCCGGCTGAACGCAATTATTCCATCACAGAACGCGAATGCCTGGCCCTTGTTTGGGCAGTGAGTAAATTTCGCCCTTACCTTTATGGACGGCCTTTCACGGTAGTCACCGATCATCACGCTTTATGCTGGCTTTCGTCCTTAAAAGATCCAGCTGGACGGCTCGGTCGGTGGGCTCTACGGCTGCAGGAATACTCGTACACAGTGGTGTATAAGACGGGTAGACTTCACGGAGATGCTGACTGCTTGTCACGCCATCCGGTAGACCCCCCAGACATCCCCGAGACCGGCGAGTCAACTTGTGTGCTAGCTCTTACCACGTTCAGGAACACCGCCGATGAGCAACGCCGTGACCCTTACCTCAAGGACGTCATTACCAAACTCACAGGCCCGACCACTCCAACCCGTTTGCGTATGTTTGCACTACAAGATGGCGTCTTATACCGTTATAACATGCACCCTGACGGCCCTGAACTGCTACTGGTCATTCCTAGACAAATGCGTCAGGCGGTCCTCGCTCAGATGCACGATGTTCCTACCGCGGGTCATCTGGGCGTTGCGCGGACTTACGACCGTGTTCGTCGTCGCTTCTTCTGGCCCGGTATTTACCGTTCCGTTTGCCGTTATGTCGCCTCGTGTAGATCTTGTCAGCTCCGCAAAAAACCAACCGCCCTTCCAGCTGGCCGCCTCCAGCCCATTGACATACCGCCGGAACCATTCTTCAGGATTGGACTTGATCTTCTTGGCCCGTTCCCCTTATCGCTCAATGGCAACAAATGGATAGCGGTTGCGACGGATTATACCACCCGGTACGCAATCACACGGGCTCTCCCTACCAGTTGCGCAACTGACGTCGCAGACTTCCTTCTTGAAGATGTTATACTTCAGCACGGCGCACCTCGACAACTGCTCACCGACCGCGACCGCTCCTTTATCTCACAGGTTGTGCAAGACATCTTGCACTCCTGCGCTACGAAACACAAGTTCGCAACGGCGTATCATCCTCAGACAAATGGACTCACAGAGCGGCTCAATAGAACTATAACAGAAATGCTCGCCATGTATGTTTCTACGGACCACCGTGACTGGGATGCCGCTCTACCGTTCGTCACATTCGCCTACAATACGTCCCGTCATGATTCGGCTGGTTTCTCTCCATTTTTTCTTTTGTACGGCCGAGACCCCATCCTCCCTTTTGACACGCTCTTCCCAACCGTACCCGACGCGACGTCAGAATACGCCCGTGATGCCATATCTATACTCGGCGACAGCTTTTCTTGACATTGGAGCGAAGGCTACGGAGGCGGGGCCTCCGCACATTTGTGTTACTACGCAAGTAGTCCGGCAGCTTGCAGCCGATTTCAGTTCCAGTTTCGGTTTTCGCTTGCTCGCAGCGCTAGTGTGTTTAGCAAAATGTACGCATGCAAAATGGGAACGTCAGAGTTAAACTTTGATGAGAGTGCATACATGCAGCTAGTTACTGTGCTGTATATATACTGGTACATATAAAGTTTCCGCTGTTCAGAACGTTTTCCCAGCATTATTCAGCCGTTATAACAGTGAAGTTTAGGTTCCGTGTTCAGCCCAGTATATACGGGTACCCGCCACACGTGCTCGAATGTTAACGTTTACAGTATTGAGCCCTGGTACAGGCGAAATGGAAGGCCGGTTGCGGCACGATCCTGCCACGGGCCTGTCTTGTTTAGGTTTTGCTGTATTCGGTTTACGCCCACAAAGACTGTCAGCAATGATGGGCGCAGACTGCGCCTCAGTGTTCGAGAAGCCTCACAATTGTTGTAGATCGTTGTTAAGATTGCGCGCAAGACGCGAACAGTCAAGCTTATCTCAGAGCTTGCGCGGCCACCAGTCATAAGGCTGGAAAGTTCGATGCGTGATGTATAAAAGACGGCGCGTCCCAACGATGAGCAGCTTTTCCACGGCCGATGCTGTACTCGCCTCTATCAGCGCCCGTGTGCATAGCTGTAATCCGACTTTCCGTTTACCGGCCGACTGCTGCCTTCGTCAACGTCATGACCCCGTGAAAATATAATAGCTATGCAAACTATGCAAGATGACGAACGTCTCCAAGCACACACCGCAGCAAAAATACGCAAATACCATGATACCACTGAATTGGAAGATTTTAAGAGAGCTTACGCTTAATTGAATAGAGACTGATACAGATTTATTTATTGAGCTTCGCTCGTCAAGCACCTTCATGTAGTGTGTTGACCATCGTTGTTTTTTGCCATCCCTGTGCATGCAGTATGTAACAGGTATTGTCTATAATACGAATTGTTATTGGTAGAAAAAAATAAAGTATGCATAAAAACAGTCATATCTTTTATTGCATCACAGCCATACGGGAAAATTCTCGAGGCCCGTGTATTTAGATTTAGGGGCACGTTAAAGAACCCCAGAAGGTCAAAATTTCCGGAGCCCTGCACTGCGACGTCTCTCATAATCATATCGTGGTTTCCGTACGTTAAACACCATGAATTATTATTAACATAACATTTTGCACTTGTGGCACAGAACGTGATAGCCGTAACCTTTTGCTTGCACTCCATGTCGACATAACATTTGGCACCTGTGACCAGAACATGATAACCATAACTCGTTGCTATACTCTGTCAAACATAACATTTTTTGCACTTGTGGCACCTGAAACGTGATTGCCCATAACTTTTTCTTCTGGCACTCCATGTCGACATAACCTTTGCACTTGTGTGACCAGAACATGATACCATACCTCCGTTGCTGGAACTCTGTCCACATAACCATTTTGCACTTGTGGCAACTGAACGTGATGCCCATCACTTTTTTCTGGCCACTCCATGTCGACCTAAACATTTTGCACATTTGTGACCAGAACATGTAAACCATAACTCGTGCTGAACTCTATGTCAACAATATAAAAGTTTCCGCTGTTCAGAACGTTTTCCCAGCATTATTCAGCCGTTATAACAGTGAAGTTTAGGTTCCGTGTTCAGCCCAGTATATACGGTACCCGCCACACGTGCTCGAATGTTAACGTTTACAGTATTGAGCCCTGGTACAGGCGAAATGGAAGGCCGTTGCGGCACGATCCTGCCACGGGCCTGTCTGTTTAGGTTTTGCTGTATTCGGTTTTACGCCCACAAAGACTGTCAGCAATGATCGGCGCAGACTGCGCCTCAGTGTTCGAGAAGCCTCACAATTGGTTGTAGATCGTTGTTAAGATTGCGCGCAAGACGCGAACAGTCAAGCTTATCTCAGAGCTTGCGCGGCCACCAGTGATAAGGCTGGAAAGTTCGATGCGTGATGTATAAAAGACGGCGCGTCCCAACGATGAGCAGCTTTCCACGGCCGATGCTGTACTCGCCTCTATCAGCGCCCGTGTGCATAGCTGTAATCCGACTTTCCGTTTACCGGCCGACTGCTGCCTTCGTCAACGTCATGACCCCGTGAAAATATAATAGCTATGCAAACTATGCAAGATGACGAACGTCTCCAAGCACACACCGCAGCAAAAATACGCAAATACCATGATACCACTGAATTGGAAGATTTTAAGAGAGCTTACGCTTAATTGAATAGAGACTGATACAGATTTATTTATTGAGCTTCGCTCGTCAAGCACCTTCATGTAGTGTGTTGGCCATCGTTGTTTTTTGCCATCCCTGTGCATGCAGTATGTAACAGGTATTGTCTATAATACGAATTGTTATTGGTAGAAAAAAATAAAGTATGCATAAAAACAGTTCATATCTTTTATTGCATCACAGCCATACGGGAAAATTCTCGAGGCCCGTGTATTTAGATTTAGGGGCACGTTAAAGAACCCCAGAAGGTCAAAATTTCCGGAGCCCTGCACTGCGACGTCTCTCATAATCATATCGTGGTTTCCGTACGTTAAACACCATGAATTATTATTAACATAACATTTTGCACTTGTGGCACCTGAACGTGATGCCCATAACTTTTTTCTGGCACTCCATGTCGACATAACATTTTGCACTTGTGACCAGAACATGATAACCATAACTCGTTGCTGGAACTCTGTCAACATAACATTTTTGCACTTGTGGCACCTGAACGTGATGCCCATAACTTTTTTCTGGCACTCCATGTCGACATAACATTTTGCACTTGTGACCAGAACATGATAACCATAACTCGTTGCTGGAACTCTATGTCAACATAACATTTTTGCACTTGTGGCACCTGAACGTGATGCCCATAAACTTTTTTCTGGCACTCCATGTCGACATAACATTTTGCACTTGTGACCAGAACATGATAACCATAACTCGTTGCTGGAACTCTATGTCAACATAACATTTTTGCACTTGTGGCACCTGAACGTGATGCCCATAACTTTTTTCTGGCACTCCATGTCGACATAACATTTTGCACTTGTGACCAGAACATGATAACCATAACTCGTTGCTGGAACTCTGTCACATAACATTTTTGCACTTGTGGCACCTGAACGTGATGCCCATAACTTTTTTCTGGCACTCCATGTCGACATAACATTTTGCACTTGTGACCAGAACATGATAACCATAACTCGTTGCTGGAACTCTATGTCAACATAACATTTTTGCACTTGTGGCACCTGAACGTGATGCCCATAACTTTTTTCTGGCACTCCATGTCGACATAACATTTTGCACTTGTGACCAGAACATGATAACCATAACTCGTTGCTGGAACTCTATGTCAACATAACATTTTTGCACTTGTGGCACCTGAACGTGATGCCCATAACTTTTTTCTGGCACTCCATGTCGACATAACATTTTGCACTTGTGACCAGAACATGATAACCATAACTCGTTGCTGGAACTCTGTCAACATAACATTTTTGCACTTGTGGCACCTGAACGTGATGCCCATAACTTTTTTCTGGCACTCCATGTCGACATAACATTTTGCACTTGTGACCAGAACATGATAACCATAACTCGTTGCTGGAACTCTATGTCAACATAACATTTTTGCACTTGTGGCACCTGAACGTGATGCCCATAACTTTTTTCTGGCACTCCATGTCGACATAACATTTTGCACTTGTGACCAGAACATGATAACCATAACTCGTTGCTGGAACTCTATGTCAACATAACATTTTTGCACTTGTGGCACCTGAACGTGATGCCCATAACTTTTTTTCTGGCATTCCATGTCGACATAACATTTTGCACTTGTGACCAGAACATGATAACCATAACTCGTTGCTGGAACTCTGTCAACATAACATTTTGCACTTGTGGCACCTGAACGTGATGCCCATAACTTTTTTCTGGCACTCCATGTCGACATAACATTTTGCACTTGTGACCAGAACATGATAACCATAACTCGTTGCTGGAACTCTATGTCAACATAACATTTTTGCACTTGTGGCACCTGAACGTGATGCCCATAACTTTTTTCTGGCACTCCATGTCGACATAACATTTTGCACTTGTGACCAGAACATGATAACCATAACTCGTTGCTGGAACTCTGTCAACATAACATTTTTGCACTTGTGGCACCTGAACGTGATGCCCATAACTTTTTTCTGGCACTCCATGTCGACATAACATTTTGCACTTGTGACCAGAACATGATAACCATAACTCGTTGCTGGAACTCTATGTCAACATAACATTTTTGCACTTGTGGCACCTGAACGTGATGCCCATAACTTTTTTCTGGCACTCCATGTCGACATAACATTTTGCACTTGTGACCAGAACATGATAACCATAACTCGTTGCTGGAACTCTGTCAACATAACATTTTTGCACTTGTGGCACCTGAACGTGATGCCCATAACTTTTTTCTGGCACTCCATGTCGACATAACATTTTGCACTTGTGACCAGAACATGATAACCATAACTCGTTGCTGGAACTCTATGTCAACATAACATTTTTGCACTTGTGGAACAGAATGTGATAACCATAACTCGTTGCTGGCATTGCTTGCCATAAGAACCATTTATAATAAACAAATGAAAATAGGTAAGAGCAGGAACACATTGATAACGAAGAATGAGATGGTAGAAACATTAGGAAATGAGTAAATGAAGAACAAAACAATGACAAGAAGCAGTATCACACTTTCAGGTCCCATTGAGACAGCAATGAAACAAGGCATCAAGCACTGCCGGCATGAGATCACACAGAAAAATGAACAAAATTTCAAGACTTCAATCCTCAACTAAGAAATGTGGTTTTCGCTGATGCAGCGTATAATGTAAATGTCCATGGCTGTGATACATCATCACATCAGAGCCGCTGTGACAGTACCGCACACAGTACACGGCCACTGACACAAAAAGCACAGGTTTGAGCCTGTCGCATGTCGATGGATCAGAAATGCCAAACGCCCGTGTACTTATGTTTCGGTGCATGTTAAACAACACCGGGTGGTCACAACTTGTGCAACCCTCTAGCACGGCATGTCACATAACCACATTGTTGTTTTGGCACACAATATCCCAACAATTATTATCACACCACGGCAATGTAACCAGAACATACACGAAGTGCAACGAAACATAGAGAAATCAGCAGATTAAATTAAAATGAAGTCAATAAGCAATAAAAAGTAACTAAATAGCAGTGACTGATGGACCGCAAAAGCAATATCACAGTTTCTGGTTAGGCACGCGTGCAATCTTTTGGTTGAAGCTTTGAAAAAGCACACATGGAGATGCTCATGGCAGTTCATCAATTCCGCTCATGTCAGAGCTGCACGACTCATCAGAAGTACTCGAATCTGTGCCCAAAGAAATTATCAGACTTTCTGTTTGGCTGTCTATAATGCCATCCCGCTCCCATGTCTCATCCTCAAGCTTTATCACGTGATTGCAGTCTCGGAACCAGTTCTGCGGGGTCACACCCGCGATTCCTTCCAGCAACAGCTTCTCGACTGAATCGATCTTGAAGTCAGTGTTCTTTGAAGCAACATAGCCTTTGACCTGGCTCCACACGAGCTCTATTGGATTGAGCTCACAGTGGTAAGGAGGCAAGCGCACAACCTCATGACCGGCCGCGCTGGCAAGTGTGTCAATCTGGTAAGCAAGGAACATGTGCTTATTCTGCTTAACGAGCTGCAGCAGTTCGCTCTTCAGATAGTCATCCGAAAAAGGGATACTTTTCGATTTCAACCAGCACTGGATGTCGGCTTTTCTTGATGATGAACTTGGCACCTTTTCAACTTGAGCACTGTGATACGATGCATTATCCATCACAATCACACTGCGTGGCTTGATGTTCGGTAGCAACTGTTCAACAAACCATTTTTGAAAACGCGCAGCATCCATTTCTGCGTGGTAATCACCAGCGCCCTTCTTGGCACGAAAAACAAGGGCGGCTCCATCGACAAAGCCTTCCGCACTGCCAGCATGCAAAACAATCAGGCGTCCTCCTTTACCGCTCGGTGCACGGAGACCTGTTGAGAGGCCTTGACGAAATGCGTCTTGCCGGGACATCACTTTGGTGTCTGTCCATACGGTCTCCTTAGTGTGGCCAGCGTTTACCCAGGTCTCATCAAGGTAGTATATGGTCCTGTAAAAGAAAAGAAATCAGTCGTATAGTTAAGAGCGTACTTTAACTGGCAACAGCCCATTAATAAACCAGCGGCCTTGATTCAAAGTTATGCCTCTGTTACAGCGCGAAGGATCCACTGACAAAACCCATGTGAATACATATAACAAAGATGAGCTGGCAAAACTTCCCCTGAGAAAGACTGAAGCGAATGATTACAAAACATGTTTCAGGCTGCTCATAAAAGCTAATGCAACCACATCCCCAATCATGTGCACAGCATATTCGCCGAATAAAATTAGCTATTCTTTCCTTCAAGCCATTCAGATTCCTTGCTCCTACGCGGAAAGGCAGTAAATCTTCCCAAACAATGCGACGGGAAATTCTGCAATGGCGAAACGATCAGTTACATCTTCGGCACAGATCATCACATCCTCGGCTGATACTATTATCCACCGTACAAGCACAAGCACGAACAGCTACCTTATTTTACTGGGAAATTTCGCTGCGACTTAAGTTAGGATTGTGCAAGGCTTTCCATCACTCGCGTCAAAAGCACACGTTTGGCGATCACTGATGCAAAGCATACCTCTCGTTTTCGCTCACCATTAGGTACACAAGCATGCTGACCATTCGCGTCTACACTTTTACCAACAAGCACGCGCAACGAAAGTTTGCAGTAATTAAAAGAACGCAACAACTTACCGCTGCTGCCTCCGCATTTCTCGGATTGTACGGAGGTACTTTCGACGCCAAGCAACGATGTCGTCTCGTTCGAGCAATGCGGAATTCCTTTTTCTCTTTCGGAAGAGGAACCCCAAGTCGTTCAGCATTCGTTGCATCGTGCGAGTGCTGATCGTCGGCATGTCCATGTCAGTGTCGCTGATGACGTCGTTGCGTAGCTTCTCGGCCGTAGGCATTTCATTGCGCATGAAGTAGCCGTGCACTTTGCGCCGCAATGCTGCCAACGCAAACGTGTCGTAGCGCAGCAGCCTCGTCTTGGCGGTCATGCGCTTCCCAGCTTCGCCCGAGACCGAGATATCCAGTTTATTACGCTTTGGAGAGGAAAGTGGGGCCCGCAGAGCTTCAGCCTTGATTCGTGTTACCGTTCGCATACTCACTCCGGTGAGTTCGGCGACAGTCCGGCACACAGAATTCGTCGACAGCTCGGGCTCGCGGCGCCTTACTCCAGCGTAGACGTTGCAGATAACCTGCTTCGTTTGCTTGGAGACCCACTTCTTGTCACACTTAGCGTATAGCCTCCTCGGAGAACTAAAAGGAGAGTTCGCGGCCGCACACGGTACCACCGGCACCGGGGACGCCATGTTTACTGCAAGAGCAAGCAGCAGACGCAGCAGGCGGGCGGAAAACGTGGTGCCGTCCAAGAAATAAAAAAGGAAAAAAAAACTAGGGCGCACGATAACTTCTTTTCCATGAACAGCTTCCCATACTTGTTCTATCCTTATAATGAAGAACGTTTTATTTATTCGTGCCAAGTAGCCATTAGAATAAGAAAATAAAATAGGTACTATTTCCTGGCGCGCGCGCATGCAGGCGATTCGGCTCTGTAGCTTCCACAGTGCTGTCAAGGAAAGCTGTCGCCGAGTATAGAGCTGCAGAGGCACGTGAGATTCCTCGTCGTCGTCTTGAGACTTCGCAGGAAAAGCAACGACGTGCATACGACGCTCGCCACCGTGATGCCCACTTCAGCCCTGGTGGCATGGTCCTACTTTGGAAAGCATCACGGCGAGTTGGCCTTTGTGAAAAGTTGATGTCGCCATATTCAGGCCCCTACCATGTCTTACGAAAAGTGACTGATGTGACCTACGAGATCCAACCCCTCGACGACACCTCAGCGCGACCTACTTCTGATATCGTCCACGTCGTGCGCCTGAAACGCTATCACTCGAACCTGCCAAGCGCCGAGACGGCGCCTTCGCCGCCGGGGGTCATGCAACGGAGCACTACGGTAGAAGACGATGGAGACAGCGCCGAGGAAGACGACGTTCGCTGATGTTCACGCGGACGGGGCTTCATCTTGTATGCCTGCGTTCTGCTCGTTGTACAAAGCTTGTAAATATATATTAACTACAGTCTTTCCTCCCCGTAACAGTATAGTTGAACCTCTCTGTCCTGCTGCTCTCCGTGGGGCTGCAGCCTCAGCTTCATCCATAGCGGCTTTCTCCCGACTGCGTTACGACGAACGGCCCCTGTGGCGTGGGTGCAAGCGTGGTGCCGCTATTTAAATCATGCTCAACGGGTACCGCCGATGACTTGTCTGTCCTCCTCCCGAGCGCAGCCACCGCGATTGCTGTCAACGTCCCTACTGGGCTGTTTCTCACATTTTCCTCTTCCTCCCCAACCAATAGCGCCCAATGGTGAACAACGTCGTGTCGCAGTCCAGCGCCGCATCACCGTCGGTTGCGTTCCTTTATGTTCGCGGTTGCATGAGCTCATTTCTTCTTCAGTGCCTCAAAGAAAACGCTTGCTATAAACATGTATTAAAAAATAAAAACAGATGTCAGCGTCACACACGTGTTTTTCTTCTGAGACATGCCGCGGAATCTCGTTGATTCGATTCCGCTTCATGCGCTTTGCGGGATAACCAAGGCCCGTTGGGCCGTCAGGTCAGAGCAGCCGAGCAGGGCTGCCTCCCAGTCTTCCCGGGAAGGGTTGGGTAGAGGGGGTAAGTTTGGGTTTTTTTGGCATGCCCACACCATGTGGAAAATGTCAGAAGAACTTTCCTCACAGTGCGGGCACTTCCCCGTGCAAGTGGGGTCGAAGTGTTTTACTATTGCCGGGCACAATAGAGTTCGGGTATAAAGGCGAAGGAGGATTCGCTCCTCCACCTTCGTGAGACCCTTACAGGGTTTAGGATAAATTTGATGGCCGGATTGATAGAATTGTGTGATCTCCTTGAAGGTGTAGGCGGGGTTCGGGGTCCGGATCGGTAGGGTACGAGGGTGGTGCCCGGAGAGTGAGCGCGCGGGCAGCGGCATCGGCCGCCTCATTGCCCTCGAGGCCCGTGTGAGCCGGTGCCCATATGATCGTTCGGTGCGCGGGGGCACCGATGTAATTGCTGTTTTGCAGAATTTTGTAAGCTAAGTACGGAATGCACCCCTGTTCGATATTGCGGCAGGCCCCCCTAGAGTCGGTGATGATGACTCGCGAGTCCTGATCTGCGGCGGCTAGCGCAATGGCGATCTCCTCCGCGTGTGTAATGTTGTGTGCACGGAAGGTGAGTCCATTTACTGCGATGTTTTGGTGGACGACCGCGGCCGTGTACCAACCCCCGTGGTGCGGGCCGGACGCGTCCACGTAGAATATTCCGTGTTTGTGACCATAATGACGAGCCAAGGCTCCTGCCCGCGCGAGGCGTCGGCCATTGTGGTCGTCTCGTGTCATGTTTGCCGGAAGAGGGCGCACGTGCAGGGCATATCTCCAGACTTCCGGAATCTGTACGCGCTCTTCCGTGCGTATCGAGTGGTGAATGTGTATTCGGGCAAGGAGGCGGCGACCCGACGGCGTGTTAGAGAGTCTAGTGTATTGGTTCGTCAAATGCGCCTCTCGCAGCTCCTTGAAGGTGTTCACCATTCCCAGGCCCAGGAGGCGCTGGTTGGAGGTGTTGACCGGAAGGTCGAGGGCGCGCTTGTAAATTTTGCGGAGAATGACTTCGAGTACATTCTCGTCGAACTTGCGTAGGTGGAGGTATGGAGCCGAGTACAGGACTCGGCTGGTTACGAATGCATGAGCCAGCCGCAAGGCATCCTTGCATCGTAGCCCCCCGCGCTTGTTGGAAACCCGGCGGACCATGCGGCCCACCTGGTCCCCCACCTTACGTAGTTTGGCTAATGTTGTGTCTGCTCTGCGGTGTTTATGGATAAAGAGCCCCAATACTCTGATTTCGTCGCGTTCGGGTATGGGCCCGCTATGAAGGGCAATGTCAATTTTGGTGGTGCACTTTGTTGAGGGGCGTATGTGCACGAATTCCGATTTGGATGGGGAGCATTGAAGGCCGCAGCGGCGGGCGTAGTCGTCTACGATGTCCGCCGCTTGCTGCAGGTTGGCCTCCATGTCTCCTGCCGAGCCGTGTGACGCCCATATGGTGATGTCGTCGGCATACAACGCATGCTGGATGCCTGCGACTTTCGCCAGTTGAGCGGGGAGTCTCATCATAGCCAGATTGAATAGGAGCGGCGAGAGGACCGCTCCCTGCAAGGTCCCTCGCGTGCCTAATTGGTAAGGGCCATGTTCAGTGTCCTGAATCCGAATGTATGATTGTCGGTCGGTAAGGAATTGCTTAATATAGTTGAAAGTATTTTCGCCACAATCCACTTGGGAGAGGTGTGTTAGGATAATTTCGTGGGTCACGTTGTCAAAGGCCCCCTTCAAATCCAAAGCGAGCACAGCTTTGTCATTGAGGGGGTGCTCGACCGGATCGAGGATCTCACGACCGAGCTGAAGCAAGACATCCTGCGCGGACCGGTGTGGGCGGAACCCGAACATGGTGTCTGCAAATGCATTTTTGGTCTCCAGAAACCCGGACAACCTGTCGCGTACCATCGTCTCCATTAATTTTCCCACACAAGAAGTAAGAGAGATGGGGCGGAGCTTGTCCGTGTTAATGTCTTTGCCCGCTTTGGGTATGAAGGTGACCAGGGCGGTTTTCCACTCAATTGGCAGGGGTGTTTCCCCGAGCCAAATGGAGTTTATGTATGCAAGGAGAACGGTGTAGGCCGAGTCAGGAAGATTGGCAAGTAATTTCACTGTGATTTTATCCCTTCCCGGTGCTGTTCCACGCCTCATTTTTGCTAGGGCCGCCTTCAGATCATGCAGCTGGAACGGCTGATCCAGCTCCGCGTTCTCGGTGCCTGCATACGAGTACGCGGGTCCTCGGGGGTCCTGCTGTGTGCATAGGTATTGGTCTCGGAGTTTACATGCCAATTTTGCCGTGTCTCCATCGAAACTGTGAATCGCTCGTTGGAGATGCCTTTGTGTTTCTGTTCGAGTTTGGGTCGGATCGATCAAGGCGCGGAAGAGGCGCCAGGTACTTCTGCTCGACATCTGTCGAGCGGCCGTGTTGCATCTGTCCACCCAGTTAGAGTCGGCGAGCTGGGCCGCGTACTCAGCCGCTCGCTGGGTGAGCTCGGCGATGCGAATCTTGAGTTGTCGATTGTGTTTTTGCCGGCGCCATCGGCCGACGAGGCTGTGCCGGGCCTCCCAAAGGTGAAGGAGGTGGTTATCGACCTCCGGAGTCGCCTCCGAGAGGTGGACCTGCGTTTCTGTGGAGTGAAGGGCGGAAACCAATTGCTGGGACCAAGCGTGGTACCCTTGCTGCTCAATGGAGGTTGAATTGGTGTATAGTTGTCGAAATTTAGTCCAATCGGGTAATTTTGCTTCTCCGTAGGGTCTTGCCAAGAGATGGGTGCGAATTGTGGTGTTGAGTATGCAGTGGTCGCTTCCAAGTGTTTCCTCGGTGTTGACCCATTCCGCATACTGAATGTTTTTTGTGAGGGTAAGGTCCGGACACGTGTCCCGGGTCACGGAGTTACCCACGCGAGTTGGGTAGGCAGGGTCAGTGTGAAGAGTTAGGCCCAGCGTGGACATAAGTTCCGCCAATTTACGCCCACGTTTCTCTTCACGCACGTACCCCCAAAGTGTGCTGGGGGCGTTAAAGTCGCCTACGATCACCAGGGGGTCCTTGCCCGCAGCCTTTAAGGCGCGGCTAAAGATTTCTGCGAATGTTATGTTGGCTAATCGCGGCGAGCAATAGATATTTAGCACGTGTAGTGGCGAGTCCTGTTTGCGTAGCGGAAGAAGTGTCACCATCACATACGAAAATGCTGGCTTAAGCTCGAGGTCAACTAGGCTTGCCGTGTAATTTTTGTGGACGCAGATGCAGGATAAGGGGTCCTGCTGAAACGTAGTATAATTCGTGAGCGTGGCAGCACTCCCTGGCTCCTGGAGGGCTACCACCGCAGGAAGAATTTCAAATGTTGTGAGGAAAAGTCGGAGGTTGGCGCGCTTGGTGCGTGCCTTAAAGCCCCGACAGTTCCACTGGGTGATTTGAATGGGGGTGGCCGAATTGTGTCGCGGGGATTGCCGAAGTCTAGGGGTGCCCGCCATTGTCGGTGAAGTTAACTGATGGTAGTGGTGGCGGCGCTCCTGAGCCAGCACTCGCGGGGAGGGGGGTGTCCTCAACTCCGGAGAGGGAGCAGCTGTCATCATCCGCAAATTCAATCTGTCGTCGAGATGTTTTAAGATGCCGGCCGGACACATCCTTAATGGGGCCGGCGCGTTTGTTGAAACGGGCGACTTGCTGGGCTATGAGGGTGGGGATGGCCTCTGTCATTTTAGCGATCGCAGCATTTACGGCCGCCGAGATTTGGTTTTCGAGGACGGTGATGCGGCTGTCCAGACGGGCCTCAAGGGTGTTCATACGAGCCTCGAGGGCAGCTACCGCGTCCGTCGCCGGCGCCCCCGTCTCACTTTCCATTGCCTCTGCTGCGTGGAGAGGGGAAGGGGACACGAGTTGAGCCTGTTTTGCCTCGGCTGCTGCTAGTCTTTTCTGCAGCGCTTCAATTTGTGCCTGAAGGTTCGAAATAATATTTTGCTCGGCGCTGCGCACCGAAGAGGGAGGGACAGGGGGGGACGAGGAGGCAACCCTACCCGTGCCACTCACCTGGTTTCCATTTTTGATGGCTTTGGCCCATGACCCGGCTTCGCCACTTGGTTTCGCTGGCGGCTGCTTTCCAGTTCCGCCGTGAGGTGGCGGTGGCGTCGACGACTGCTTCCCGACTCCTCCGGTAGGGGTGCCTGTCTTGTCTGTTTTGGTGATGTCTCTGCATGATGGCTCACTGGGAGCCTGAAGCTGGCGACGTTTCTTGGTCGCACTTTTGGATTTTCCGCCCTGCTGGGCGGCCATCTTTGGATTACGGTACTTGGCCGTACGTGCACGTGAGTTTGTGGCATGTGCTCCGCCACACACAGAACACACGGGTACACATTCATGAGGGGCCCGCACCCCCTCCTTCACAAGCGGAACCTGCTGTGCACAAAGGCCACAAGTATCCGGTCTTGGGTTGGGACAAGTGTCCTTTCGATGGCCGACGACACCACACTTGTCGCAGGCCGGAATCGTGCGGTAGTAAGGTTGGACGGGGATTAGCATTGTGTCATAGTGAACAAAGCGCGGCTTGTCCTTGCCGGCAAAGGTTACACGCGCCTTGTTCGATGTGCCAAATTTACGCACCTCGACGATGGTGCCTGATCTCCAGCGTACGCTCTCACGGAGCGTCTCCGTCGTGTCGGCATTGCTGACTGCGATGACTCCATGGCAGACGTTGCCTCCATCTTGTCGCAGGTATCCGTGCAGCAGGACTTGCCCCCGCTCGGTGTTTACCGCGAAGTCCCCGATAACTTTGTCTGCCGCATCGGGATGCGGTGTGTGAATGACGATCAAATTTTGCTCTCTAGAGGGAAGAACAGTCAAAGACTCGGCGCGCTCGGGCCCGAGGTACGCCTTGAACGCCGTTCCGTATCTGTTCTCTGAGAAAGCTTCATGCAATGAGATGCTCTCACGGGGTTTTGCGACTACTACATAGACCTCGGGATTCGGTCTTGGGAACGGGCGAGGCTTCCATTTGGTGAGAACCTTGCCGTTGCGTCCCGCAACGCGCGACGCGGGAGGCACTGTCTTGTCGGTCAGCGTGCCGGACGCCGAGTCGGTGGTAGACGCCAACTTCTTGGCATTGGCTTGCAAGCGGCGTTCAACCGCGTCGTTGAGAGCTTGACTCCTAAATCTCGGTGAAGAAGCAGAATTTGGCTTTTCGGAAGTCGTAATCGTCTCCCATGCCATGGAATGTGGGTCGTATCCACGCTGGGTGAGCGTAGAAGCTGCCATGTTGCCTCGGAAAGCCGGTATCACACATCCGAGCGTCGGCATCGCCCACGTGGTCGGATGATAATCGGCCGTAAGGTTGTTAAAAATCAGCCCACCTGGATGATACTGGTATTCACGTGTTGCCTCTGAGTTGGCGAATCGGTTGCAGCTGGTCTTGACGGGGTACAGTGAAGTTGCCCGTGCTTTCAGCCGAAAATCGGCGGAGCCGAAGCGCAGCACAGCCTACGCCATCGCGCGCTCGCAGCGCCCCCCCCCCCCCCCCCCGCTACTAAGTAAGCACGTCCTGCAGCAGCGGTTGAGCCGCGGCCGTGAAATGTGTGTCGACTGAAGTGCGCGTGATACCGTGAAATGCTGTTTCCGAGGACGTATTGTTATACAGCATAGCACAGTATCACTGGGCGTCATAGAGAGCTTTGCTGGCGAGTTTGTCGCCAAATAGGCATGTTTACTCACCTTTTAAGCTTCATTTGTGTAAAAGAAGCTTCAGAAGAAACGCTTTATTTTCCTGCTTGTGTCAAGATCGTATGAGCGAGATTTCACTGTGCTTTGTTACTTGTACAGTAACATTAAACATACCTTTCTTCTAGGCAGAAACATGGAAATGATATGAATGAGAAAGGAATTGCGTGGTCCGGTCCATCACTAAAAAATTCTGTAGTTTCCCGGAATATAATGTCCTTATGTCATTATCATTTCTGTAGCACACATGATCACGGCACATCAGTCATGAACATTTTTTGGTGCTCTAACTAGCTAAAGGGTACATGTTTTCGTTTTCAGGCAAATGCCACTACAAAGGCCAAAGTGTTTTTCATGAAACAAAGCTCACTACGCCTTGTGTAGATGTGAAAACTTACCCGGAAAAAGACTACGTCAGAGTTGAAGAGTAAGGAACTTGTTATTTTCATCCCACACAATTGCAACAAGGCGCAAAAATGTACGCATGCAGCTTCCGCTAGACCTAGAGGTCACAGATCTGGGTCTAGCTCTAGGTCACAGCTTCCGCTAGTGACCTAGAGCAAGATTTCCCGTTTCTCGGCGTAGTCAACATTGTCGAGATGGCTGACTACCAACGTGCCGACACAACATCGCTGTCTTTGTTCAGATACCTTGAGGGTGAGGATGTCGTCGCTTTACGACCCATGTCGCGAGGGCTTACTGCTTCCGGAACAACATCCTCGACAAGAAAAATTTTGAAAACAGCCAGGAAACGTATCTACTCGTTGTTCCAGTTTCACTGCGTACAGAAGTGTTTCAAGCATGCCATGACTATTCGTGTGCCGTGCACGTAGGCTTTCCCAGGACGTTGGCGCGCATACGCCAGAAATATTATTGACCGCAGCTATTCTCGTCCGTTAAGCGCTACGTGAGAAGCTGCCGTGACTGTCAGCGATGAAAGGTTTCACCTTTAAAACGTGCTCCTCCGTGGTAGGCACGTGGCGTCAATATCTCATTCCCGTTAGCCGCCGAGGAGACCTCAACGCCGTCCCCGGACAGCGTGGCGGGTACTTGAAACCGTGGCATGTTAGCGGGTTCCATGACTTCAGAAGGTTGGACAGCGTTCGTCAGCCAGAGTATACCGCAGCGCCGAGCACCCACGAGGCTGCACTGCTTCCAGTGCTAAATTCACGTTTAATGAGGCTATCACGTCGACTGTGCCATCCTGAAAGAGAAAGGAGACAGAGACAGCGCCGTGGCGCAGGACAGCTGTTCTACACTGCTCCTCGTCTTCCTCTGCTTCTATTCGCTACTCCCATAGCCCGCCCGCAAAGCGCCGTTGTTGCTTTTCTGAATTACAGTATATATACGCTCTTAAGGTATTTTGCTCTCGTTTACGCTTGAGTGGCCTGTGCGACGAAATGTTCTTGCAAAAGATCTGCGGAAGTGCGCCTTTCGCACATGCTTATTGGGGCGCCATTTCCCCTTCTTTTGCACCTTCTTTCCTCCGGTGTGGGTGTAGGAAACTAGCAGTGCTTATTGTGGTTACACTTCGAGACGTTTTCCAAGTGTTTGTATGGACTGCACCATAGACGGCAAAGGTTGAGAGCTAGGAGACAGCATGGTGCCCGAGAGGTTTCAATAATGGAACGCGTACGGATGCCGTCGATGCGACGTGACGCCCCTTTGTCGACAAGAGAAGGCTACGAAAAAGACACTGAATTATTACTTTATTATTGCGTCCGCGAATGCCGAAAAAACTCACCTTAACTCACATTCACTTCGTAAAAAAGCGTCAGCCTGTACGCAGACGGCTATCTCGGCGACGTCGGTGATACTCAAGGAAATCAGCCGTGAACTTGTTTGGGCAGAGAAGTCGCCTGCATCTTTTTATCCCCGATGCACTCTTTGCGGGGTGGTGTATTTTTCCGTATACGTGAGAATGGGAATGGTATCTGTGCGACGAAATGTTCTTGCAAAGGATCTCCGGTAGAGTGCCTATCGCACATGCCTATTTACGCGAACGCGTTAGAGAGCTCGTTTCGCAGAAATTCCGCCGTCGGTGAAGGCGTCGCTTGTGAGCGAAAAATCTTCCGTGACCGAAAAAACGAGAAAGGTTAAAATAAAATAGGTAATAAAGACCTTCGTTCCTATTGAGGACCGAACCCGGGCCGTGTGCGTGGCAAGAAGGCGTTCTACCACAAAGCCACGATGTGTTTCTTTCTTTGTTGCCAAAGCAACGATGTTACTTGCAGCTGCTTCGGAAAAAAAAACACTACACAATTGTCATGTAGCGGAAGGAGTCTCCTTAATGCATTTCGTTCCGCAGGTGTCACGACGAAAATGAGCTCGTTCGGCGATTGTAGGCTCATTGGTGGGGACATCAAACTACGTTTTTTTTGCGCGACGTCATGCTTCGAAAATCCGGGGTAGTGCGCCCATCACCGCTAAAAACGCGAACTTTCAAACAGCCCCAAAAATGGACAACTATGACCATCTAGCGGAAAACATATCAAGCAAGGAGGAGGAGGAATAAACTTTATTGAACATATTAAGGAAACAGCAAACATTAGATAATGTGCTGCCATCTGTGAGACATTGTGAAAAACGTGTCTCGACTACCATCACCTCCGAGACGGCGGGTGCGCCCGCCGTCTCGGAGGCCATGTGACTACAGCAGAGCCTATATGGTTCCGCCGTTCTAGGACAGGGAACATATCATATCAAGCAAACAGCGAACATTAGATAATGTGCTGCCATCTGTGAGACATTGTGAAAAACAGGTCTCGACTACAGCAAAGCCTATATGGTTTCGCCGTTCTAGCACAGGGATGTGGCCACACTGCACAGTCTTGCTCATCGATGAGTGCCGGCGGGACGTTCATGTCAAGTAGTGTTCCACATCTAACGAGCCAGAACGATGCTAACGTTCAAGCACGAGCAACTGGGTGCGCTACCCAGACTTCCTTATCTGCGACACTTCATGCAGCATCTGTGTCAATTCGTGCTCGACGACGAGGGAGGCCACGCATGACCGAGGCGCAAAAGGCAGAGGGCAAAGCACGGCGTGCTCAGGCTATGCGACGAAAGCGGCGGGAAAACTCCCAATTGCTGGCCGAACAGATCGGGACGAAACGACAGCGGCGAAAGAGCCTATATGGTTCCGTTGTTCTAGCACAGTTCACAGTACAGGACCATGTGACTACATCACTGTACAATATTTTCATGAAGTTGATATAAAAGTGCTGTTAAATAGATCGAAAACCTCTACCATTACTATAGATCCGTCTCGCGCGCGCGGGTGCGTGTCTGTCTGTGCGTGTGTGTGTGTGTGTGTGTAATAACACACATTAATAAGTATGCACTGAGCGGTTGAAGTGCATACTAGGGGCTGGATTTCGCTATCGCGTTCAAGTCTTAAAGGCGAAGCTTAAGGGTCCCCCATTTTTTTTTTTTTGGTGCCATATTTCTCCTTCTTTTCCACCTTATTCCACTGTCCGCTTTCCTGACAATTCTGCCGTTTAGGGTGGCTATTAGAACGCCTACTTTTGTTTCTCTCCCCTTCTCCCTTTCTTCACTGTTACAGCGTGCGAGGGAAAACAAGCCAAAAGCTATGAAACACATGCGAGAAGACACTAATTGTTCTACCTCCGGTGCCGCAGATGCGGCACCGGAAGAGGCATGAAACGGGGTCACAATAATTCGTCTTATCAGTTTGAACTACCGTTCATGAAACTTAATTGGGCTGCAAAAGATAGCGTAATCTCTAGCCTACCTGATGTAGCCCCTCATGTCACCTCTCTGCACGTATTTCGCAGGTGCCCCACGTTTCCAGAGGGCAATTTGAATTGCGTCAAATTGAACGATGGTAATCCTAACGACAGATATCCTTATTGTTGCCCAAAGTACATGTGTCAACCACGAGGTCGTAAGTATAAAGACATCTGTATGAAAAGCGGAGCATAGGCTAGGTACCCAAGTTCAATCGAACAAAAATTCTTGGCATTATTGTTAGTTAATGCTAAGGTGAACTCAGGAGAAATTATTTGTTCTTTCAAGACACCACATAAATTCGCATTGGTCACGCAAGTCTAATTCACTTCACTCTAAATCAAATTTAGTTTTTCAATTTCCTCTGTTTTATCTCTTATCATAAATGATTCAAATAATTCTTACTCCGAATAATATATCAGGTAACGCGCCTTATTCGATGTTTTATTCAATACCTTTAATTCATCTTTCAGTCACATCAGCTCACTTTATTCACGTAGTCTTCCAGACTCGTTGCCTTCTTGCACTTCTATATATTGATCCGCTTTATTCAACCAAACTAGTGCTTTGAATCGCCTCGCATAACCTGAATAGCTCATGCCATTGTCACTCTACGCGGGATTTTTCCACTCACGTGAAGTACCAAATGCTTCCATTCTTGAAGTGTAGCGAAGCATTAGCATAGTGCGATGAGGTATCATTCTTAGTGGACGCTTGGCGACACCTCTCTGCGTAGGACAACATAGACAGCTTTTGCTCCCTCGCACGCAATACAAATTGGCGACGTTTTTGCAATTGCGAATAAAGCTGCACTAAATGTACACGAAGCCTTCGTCATTCCTTTTTTGAGAATTGTACAAGTCTTGAGAAGGTAAGCGCATTCACTATAGTCGTGAAACACCTGCGCAGTAAAGTTCTAAACTTCCATGGAGTTATTATAGCGCCGGAGGCCGATGACGTTTACGGCCTTGAACATTTTTCCCTTTCCAGCTTCCCTTTCCAGCGTATGGAAAGATCCATACGCTCGCGAGCAGTAGAAGAATTTTCCACAGGCTCTCATTATACGCACCCCGCAGTATTGAACCTGCGTCCAAACGACTTATGATCCGCGTTCTCGCACACTTCAATACTCTAGACACAGATTCACCTTCATCATGGATATAACTTCATTAATTATGTCTCTATATCTTTATTCACCATTCATGCACGTCCTTCGTGTGAACATTAAGCAGATATTAAATAAATAAAAAAAAACAAATGCGTTTCCTTTCTTCCTAACAACACTTGTTCTTTTCCTTCCAATTTTCCACTCAGGCGAGCAAAGGAACACGACGTATGTGGTGAAAACGGAAATGCACAAGGGTAAGATAGTCAACAGAATATTATTGTGAATAGGGGCATTAGGCTGTTCTTAAATGTATGGGAAAATTTTTATTATTTAGAAATACTTCTGTTACCAGTCGACAAGACAATCAAGGCATCCTAATGGAAATAATATCGCGGTAATGCCAAACTATTTGGCTTATTTAACAGTGTTCAATACCTAAACGAAGAAAATATGCAGATACAGGATCTATAGGCTATACATACAAGAACTATAGGCTAGAGACACAGATAATTTCAATAGCCTGGCCACGAATGGAGATTTATAAACGCTAGTAGCTCAATGCGCACAGTAACGTGATGAATGGTTCATTTTGCGCAATAGAGCTCCCTAAGACTAAGATTCCGGGCAGCTACGCACTAGTGGTGCGAAGACTGAGGATACGTCTTAGCTGGTGGCGCTCCCTTCCTCCTTTATATCCTTCGAATTCTCACTTGCCTTTTACACTCCTTGCCACACCATAGTGTACGACACTATGGTATGGTCTACATTGTCCGCTCCTCTTTTCCCTCCTCCTCACCTTCATAATTCTTCCTAACACTCACCTCCCTGTCCAACCCCCCCTCCTTTCCCTCCTGATCATGCTTACTTTCCTTTCCCCGTCCACGCTACAGTATAATGTACAACACTACGCTATGGTCTACCTTCTTGCCTACTTTTTACTGCGGCTGGACCTAGAACCAATTCACTGATAAAAAAAAATATTAAAGGCGGTTCGACGCCTGTGAAGTTTGAACAGGGCAGCTATCAACCAAGCACTACCCCCAGGCGAACGCTAAGTGAGTTCCTAAATTTATTTTCATTGTCTGCTTCTGTATTTCATGTATCTTTCTTTATCACTTTCCTCACCTTTTTTCATCCTTCTCTCTTTCGTTATTTCTTTCTATATCGTACACTCTCCTCCTTTCCACCTCTTGGCCTACACTTCTGTTTCATGTCCTTTGCTATACCATACTCTATGTGGCTATGCTACGGTTTACCCTCTCCTCTCCTCCTTTCGCTGTTCCTCAGCCTCGCGTCCCTGTCACCCTTCTTTTCCTCCTCATTTGCCATTGTTGTAAGGGGAGATATGTGGGCCCAGGATCCGTAATAATTGACACTCAGACGTTTCGTGCAGACAACATAGACTGCTGCGCCGGGCGATAAGTTCAATTTTAAAACTAACATAACACCAATAATCATGGTTCGCAATGTATGTAATATAGCCCTACGCGCCTAGACGCACATCAACTGTCTTACTCGCCGGTACTGTGGACGCCGTCGCTTTGGGGTTCGCCCGTCGTGGTGCCCGCTCCACGAGGCAGTAGGAATGCCAGCGCTTCCCAAGGTGCCTTGATCAGGCCGTGTCAGAGGAAGAGCAGGCCAGCAACACGCCAGGCCACTGCAGTACTAATCACCAGCGAGTCGCCGTCCCGAGCTGCGGGCACCTCATAACTCCTTGTTAGCTGGCGGATGCCCTTTTCGTGCTAACCCACGAACATGCTGTCCCCCTGCCAGTGTTGAAAACTGATTGGACGTTCCTCGGAATGGGGGATACCTGAATGGCCTGCCGCACGCTATCCGATAGCTGAACGTTACGATCCTGTAACGCCGTCGGGTTGATCCCTACCTTAGCCAGGATACGCTTCTGGGGTAAGCGCATGCACACGAAGCAGAGTCATGTTTCGTAGATGCTGCCCAATATGAAGGCGACTCCAGTCGTTTTGTTGCAAACGTCGTAGACATGAAGGGCCGAGTTTTATCTGCCGTGTCAATCAGCACGTCCTCGGCTTGCAAGGCGGAGCAGATGGCCATTGCGCTAGCGCTCCTCATTTCGGACAGAGAGGAAATTTTCAAGGACTCGAGATCAGCCCTTCGAGCTTCCTCGACTGGGGCTGTCTGTGAGGAGGTTGCTCGGACCCTCGAGGGTAAGGTGCTTACTCGTACACCATTACGTGGTTCCCGGCGCACGAGGGTGCCGAAGTAGGGGGGCTAGCCAACGTTAATGAGTTGGCCCATGCCCGCGCGCGAGGTCTTGCGGGCCGCGCCGGTCACTGGAAAGTCGGTGTACAGGGAGGGACCGACGCCGGGGCTGGTCCGACCTTTTCGGAGGCAGACACCCCCGCTTCAGGGACATTCTGTGCACATTCAACTCGCAGGATTTTCCCTTCACCACATCGGAACCTAACGAGACCTCAGGCCGTGACTCTTAGGCAAATGCAAACGAATGCATATCTGACGCTTTCCGCCTTCAATAGGTACACAGAGGTTTCCCCTCTCTGTCCCGACTGCGGTGGGATTAGTAATTTTAAGCACATGCGCTGGGAGTGGCCCGCTTTACAGTGCCACACTGACGACGGGTTGACGCCGGGAATATTTTATTCATTGGTTAGGAGCCACGATTGGCTTGAGCAACTACAGGCTGTCCAGAAGGCCCACGACGCGGCGATAAGGCTTGGCCTTCCCGTCCCAACGTGGGAGCGGCCCGCTGTCTTGCCGCTATAACAACGGGTAAGATACTTCCTGACCACAATAAAGTTTATTATCTATCTAGCTCTCCACGAACATGCTCAGGTGCCAGGTCCGCAAGCGAGCTACAGCGTCGAACTGCCGGTCACCGTCTTGGTACCAAGAGCAGAGCGGGCACAGAACTCACCATGTCCGAATAGCTGCAGGACGCCTGGTCACGGCAAGCAGCTCAGAGTGAGCCGTCATGCTCAGCAGGTCTGCATCGCTGCTGGACGCCTGATTAAACAAGGCCGCGACCAGAACCGCCGATCAGCCAGCGGCCGTTCGAATCCAGTCACGCTCTCCCTGCTGGAGCCGCACGCCGCAGTCCCTCTTCCTCTTCCTCCTCATGGTCCCGTGAACAGAGGGACAGAGAATCTATGAGAACCACTGCTGGCGGAAACGACAAATTTAAATTGCGCAGCGCAAGTACGACTGTCAAAAAATCAGCCACGAATATAGGCACGAAATCCGGAAGCCGCATCGAATAAGACCAATCAAGATTCGGGCTAAAAATTCCAACACCTGACTTTTCCTCGCGCTGTGATGCATCGGTGGCAATCATGACATTTGTTTCGATTCTCTGAAGATGGTCCTGTAATATGCCATCCAAGATGGCGATTTGGAAATAATTTTGCTTTATTCGGGAAAATGTTATCAAATTCAATTTCAACTGAATAAGCTCTGTCGAGGACCGGATATACATCGTATAGACGCACGTTTGAGGGGTCGAGTGATCGTTACACAAATATAAGTTGCGGAGTGTGAGACAGTGGCCAATTAGCACCGAAAAGCATCGCCGAATGAGAAATAAAAGCAGTTTCAGACTTCCTTAATGGGGATTCATAAATTCTCAAAAATGCATTTACAGTCAAAAGGCGAAACCTGCATGATAGAGATGGAAGTCGCGACTCTAGAAACAACACCACATTTGCAACCGTTTTAGGAAGGCCATGGCATAAGCGCAGCGCTTTTCTTTCCAAAATCGTTAAGGATCTGACCATGTACGCTGGGGCACCAGAGAAAAGCACGCAACCGAATACTAGAATAGGGCGAACGTACATGCAGTAGATCATTATAAGTGTGTATCTTCTCATACCTACACGGTGGTTGCTGATCCTGCGCAATAAGCCAATTGCACGTGTACCTTTTGCGGCTATATAATCAATGTTGAGTTACCATTTAAGAGAGGCATCATAAATTACCCCAAGGTATTTAACAGATTGTAACTGTGGTATGTCTCCCAGCTGGTAGCAAAGCGAAATGAGCACAGGGTAATGAAGAGGCAAGACAGGAAAGGCACATTTACTGGTATTAAGTGAAAAATGATTGTTAGTTAGCCAGCTCTCTAAGGTGTTAAGATAGTTCTGCAGACGTTTATATAAGGTATGCATATTATCTGCCGCTGCAAAAACTGCGATATCATCTGCATAAACGTAAGTAGTTACATCTTGTCGTGGAATGGTGCTCATTAATCCATTATACAGCACAGGAGAAAGAACTGATCTTTGCGGTACTCCTTTTGTTTGAGTGTATGTACACTAAGAGAAGCCACTTTTATAACAATAAAATTTTCTGTCCACGTGACTATATACTCCGGAAAACCAAGGGAATCTAAGCTGTCTATCAAGATCTAATGTTCTACAGCATCATATGCTTTGGCAATGTCTCGAGTCACCAGGGCAGCGTATTGGTTATGACGCCTTGCTAAGTGAATACGGCTTTCTAAATCGACGTGCGCATTCCAGATGGAGCAGCCAGCCCTGAACCCAGTTTGACAGGGGCTTATAGTTGACATTTGATCAATAATGACATATATGCGGAGATGAAGAATCCTCTCAATAAGTTTTACTACAATGGACGTCAGAGCAATTGGTCGTATGTTCTCTAACGTATACCCTTCCTCTTGTTTCGTGAACAACAAGACTATTTTGGCAAGTCTCCAGTCTGTTGGTAGCCACGCTACGTCACTCCTCCGCAACCTCACTTTTCGTTCCGGTCCCCTTGCTATGCATACTACGCATTACTATGCCATGCTGACTATTCGCTGCAGATCCGATTGTTGCGGGATAGGATCTCGGCCGCCGCGGCCGCATCTTGATGGAGGAGAAATTCCGAAGCATGTGTGCTGTGCGAGGTCAGTGGACGTAAAAGAACACGAAGTGGTCGATATTTCCGGAGCCCTCCACTACGTCTTCTATACGATAATTGCAACATGGTTTTATGCGTAAAACCTGAAAAGTCAATCAAACCAGGGCTATGCTAAGAGCTGTTTGGCAGATATACACTTCGTAAATTCGCGCCCTTGAAACGAAGAAAAAAATCCACAGCATATTCACGGAGTGAATGATGATGAGTGGGCGAAGCTCCGGAGGTTCATCGTAGATCGTGCCGAGTTCCGGATTAATTTAGTTAACGCGCACGCTACGAATCCTTATGGTTCAACTACGCGCAAGTGAAATCTCCCACCGGCACTTCATTGCAAGTCAAGATCCAGTGCCTATATATATATATGGGTGGCCGGTGAACGGTTCTCCAGCGCGAGCAGACGGTATTTTTCAATCAAGAAACTCGCTAGAAGACGCTGCCTGCGCCAACGTTGTCTCTCGCGGGTGAGGGCGCGTTCTCCTTCTTTGCGAGCTGGTAGCGCGTTCATCGAAGAAAGGGCGTTTCCATAGTCAACGCGCGCCTTTCGCTCTCTCTCTCTGTCTCTCTCTCTCTCTCTCACAAGACAGCAGATGGAAGAGTGAGAGAGCTCGCGCGCCGAGGGCGAGCGCGAGCCTCCCGGCGGCGCGAGGTGGCTACATACATACATACATACATACATACATACATACATACATACATACATACATACATACATACATACATACTACTACTACTACTACTACTACTACTACTATTACTACTACTACTACTACTACTACTACTACAGAGGAGGGAACGACCCACACCCTAAGGAGCTTCGCCCCTTATGGTGTGGGTCGTTGTTCTAGTGTGACTTACTTTATCTTTGTTCGCTTTAAAAATGTCTCGGATTGTGGTGTGCGTCATTATTGGGTTTTTAAGTCATCTGGTTTGTTGTTCTTTCTATCAGGCTGCCTGTGTTCATTTGGGTTCTAGGAGGGGTCATGAATAAGTTCTTTGTGCAGCTTTTAGTGTTCAGTAATGTAATTGTGGGTGGTCATTCTATTTTGCCAGTCCCATGCGTTGGGCTGTCCTTGTGAGGAGTACTCGCTTGCTATAGCTCGGGAAGTGAGACGTTATGAGCTACCTGATTAGGGTTGTGCTTTGTCTTTGCTTCGGGTTTGGGCTGGTATCCATATGATTAGGATAAAGTTCTTTCTTTGGGTGTGTTCCAATACTCACGGTAGACGGCTAAATAGACGGCTACGTAACAGCGGCCATCTTAAGTCCCATTTCATTTCCCACGTAGACGGCAAAATAGACAGCTTCGCGAAGACGGCATACGAACACAAAAACGATGCAGGCTACTTTGCTGTCCAAACAAGATGGCGGCTGCGAGGATTGCTTGAATATCCACAAACCTCGCCGGAACGGTCGTATTCTCGCAAATAGGCGCTTTCTTACGCAATTTACGTGAGCTGCATTGAGTTTTTTGTAGATTGGAACACGAAATAAGCAAAATGAACGAAAATTGGGCGCGTTCTTTTTTTCAGCTTTGTTTTGTCGACGCGAGATGGCGTCTCGTCATGCATACGCCATCTGGGCGCGTTCCATTACTCGGACGGCAAGCGCGCGAAGCTGTCCTTGAAGCTGTCAAGGTAGGCTGTCTACGATGCTGTCCAGAATTGGAACACAGCCACAATCTTATGTTCTGGTGTTTGAAGTTTCTGGCGACATCCGCACTTTCGGAAAGTTTTGTACTGCATTTTGGGACTCCCTGGTGATGTAGTATGCATCAGATTTACTGTAGCAAGTACTATTCCGCCATCTCTGAGTTTGCCGATGTGATGGCCAGACTAGTGTACCCCTTCTTGTCATTGTCAACTATCGCTGCTACGTAGCTAGTGTGCTTTCGGTATCTTGCCGCACCTACATAGACTGCTTCTTTGTTTGTATCGTAACTTTGTTGTCAGACTTGCCACCCTACCTTTTCTTTTGCCCTCATTGTATTTGGGGTGCGTGTTTTTATGTACAGGGGGCGTAGTGCGTTGGTTCCTTATTTTCTAGGCATTTTTTTCCCCTTGTTGCTGGTAGTGTTGAATTCCTAGCTTGCCCAGAATGTACCGGCCCATTTTCATCTACGAGACGCATTAGAATTGAAATGTGCATTACGCTTCTGTCTCTTCATCGAACGTGCTGTGGAATCCGAACTCCCGCAATTGTTGTGCGTTAGTGCATTGCGTGAGTGCGACTGCCTGTTTGTGGACTCTCCTCATCAGTTCTTTTAGTTCATCTTCCTCTGCTGCGTACCATTTGTGGTCTACTGTGATATATGCTGTTTGGGAATCACGAATGCTGGAATTATTCCCATTTTGTATGCTTCTTTCATTCCGATGTATTTGATAGCGATGTTTTTAATTAATGGTATCGTTTGTGGAACTTTGGCTCTAACTTTACGAATCGTTTCTCGCTTTGTGTTTTAGCTCATATGCTTATTCTCAGCGCGTTTAATTTGTCGACATTGGGTATGATCTTTTCAGTCTGTGTATTCAATTCTATGTACTCGCATGTTTGTTCCCTGTGTTGCTTAGGCAGTCTTACCTTCAGCGTCTGTCTTTATACAAAAGCTTGGCTTTCTGAGGCGTGCATATTAGGCCGTTCGTTCAAGGTCAATTTCTTGACCACCGCAGTTGCTTCCTGCATTGGTTGTTCGGGAAAATCCTCATTGCCGTTGTCAACCCATAACGACCCATAACGCAATATCATGTGCATGAATTGTGTGACTTAGGCCTTCAATTTCTGGCTGTTGGATGGGCAGTCCGATTAAGGCCACATTGAACAGCAAGGCTGGTACCACTGGCCCTTATGGCGGGCTTGCTCTTACTCTTTCTGACGTGAGCTCCCATATTCTAAATGTTGCTCCCATGTCCGCGAGAAAGCTTTGAAGGCAGCTATCCATCCGTTCTCCTAAGTTTAGGTTGCCATCTTATTTTATATGGCTTGATGTAAAAAATTGTTAAAAGCATTCTTGAGGTAAAGCCTGACCATGGGTCCGGTTGGTCTCCCAGTCTCATCTATTATTTGGTGCTTAGTTGCGACATGGCGTCTTGTGTAGACAGGTTCCTACTGAATCCTATCATTTGGGTGAAAGTAGCTTGTTGTCTCCCATGTAGTCACTGAGCCTTACGAGGAAAGCGCGTTCCGTCAACTTGCCCACACAAGAAATTAGCGATCGCACAGGAAATTTCCTCATGCTCCTCTGTTAATACCCATTGCCGACAACGAGGGAACCATATTAGAGCGTGCTTACCATAAGCTAATCCTCCAGTGCCAAACAACCCTCCTCTCAGATTGAGATTAACAGCTTAACGATATACTTAACGGTACGTATATGGCCATTATCTTCTGCCAGCACTAACATACGGTTCTGAAACTTGGAGAATAACAAAGAAACTTGAAAACCGAAAAAGCATTCAGCCTACCACGGCAAGTAAATTGATAGGCCCTACAACTAAGAGAGGCGGAGAGAGTGGACTGCGTCAGAGAACTATAAGCAATAGTGACATTTGCATTACTCTCGAGAGGAAAAGATGCAGCTTGCCAGGTAATGATACCCGCAGGCAAGATAACAGGGTGTGATAGTTTACGGACGTCTGTCACGTTGGTTTGTGTTTGCGCAAGGCAACACGAGAGCGGATCGCAAACCACGATCTGATTATGAGAGACGCCTTAGTGGAGGGCTCCGGAAATTACGACCACCTGGGGTTCTTTAACCTGCACCGACATCGCACAGCACACGGGCCTCAACATTTCGCCTCCATCAAAATGCAGCTGCCGCGGCCGGGATTCGATCCCGCGACCCTCGGATATGCAGCGTTTGTGACAGTGGACATTGATAAAGCATATGAGAGCGTAGAACATTCCGTTTTGCTCAGCACTCTGCATAGTTATAGTTTCCCTAAGTGCATGATCCCGTGGGTAGCAGAATATTTGAGGTTCAGAGAATTCTATTGTTTTCAGGACGGATGTCGGTCGACCATGTTCGAAAAACTCCGCGGTGTTCCACAGGGAGCAGTTTTATCACCAGTACTATTTAGTGTATTAATGAGCTCCATTCTGAAATGGGAGGGCGTGCAAGTTTATGTATATGCACATGATACTGCATTTTTTGCAGTGAACATTGACATTTCTGCCCTATACCAACATTCACAAAGTTGTATGGGTATGCTAGTGATCTGGCCGGACAAACTTTGAATGACGTCAAACGTTAGTAAAAGTGCATTGTTGGTGTTCCCATTCACACTCCCTATTTTTATTTCATTATTTTGCAAGCATGATATAATTCCCCAGGTGACCTTTCTGGAATATCTGGGAAGTGCATACACGAAAAACTCAATTGGAGACCGCACATAGAAAATATAGCTTCCAACGCGCAGCATGCCTTAGGTATACTACGCCGGTTGAGTAAAAAAACAATAAGGACTTCGTAGGGACACTATACCAATAATGTATATGCGCCCGATACTAGAATTTGGTTGTATTTATCCTCTGGCTGCCCTGCTTACAAAACTGTCTCTGGTTGCATTGGAGCGCGAAGCCTTGCGACTGTGTCTGGGACTCCCTAAGTTTGTAGCGAATAATGTTCTGTACCAAGAAGCGCACCTGCCAAGTTGCCCTGCAGATTCCGCATCTTAACTGTCAAAACGTTCCTAAAATTTTACTGCCTCCCGTTTTTACGATCGGAATACGTATTCGTAAAGAATCCTGGTTCATTGTTTTTAGCTCCTTGGCCACGCTTTCATACTCCCCAAATTGTTTTTATCCAAAAGCAGTTAGATAGCATAAACGCGAATATTATACAGGGAACTGAAAAAGCTGAATCAAATCTGATAATCAATATTCAATGGGATTATATTTGTTCGGCGGTTCGGCGGATTAAATTTGTTCGGCGATTCGTCCCGTTCTCAGAGTCGAAGGACCAGCGTGTCCCGTCGGTGGTGACACCGACACACACCATACACACACCGTATTCTGACATCTTCACACCCCTGATTAATACACAGAGTGCGTATCGTCTGGACACCTGGACACGCCTCTCTCCATGGCAATGAACGCGCTAATGCGGTAGCCCGAGAGCTCACAAACCGGGCGCCATCGGAAGAGCTGTCCAATCCAGACGACGGACCAACAGAACCATTGAACTACGCCGACACTCTAGAACATTACAGACAGAGCCGACGTTATTTCCCCCACGACACCATTCCCTTACCCGGGAAGAAGCTGTCGCGTGGCTGCAACTACAGACTAATTCCTTCGCATGTCTCTTCACCCTGCACCTCTTTCATCCCACACAATATCCCTCATACTGTGCCTATATACTGTGGAGCGCAGCCCACTGTATATCACTGCACGTGGGAATGCCCATGTCCACCGGGCTGTTCCCCTATCCCATCACAATCACATTGCTCCTGGGAGACTGCGCTGACCAGCTCAGTGCCGCAGGAGCAGCGTCGGCTGATCCAGCGAGCACGTGGAGTGGCGCGAGCCAATGGGGCCCTGGCTAAGGGCTCCACCCTACGAGGAAGATCCCTCATTTCGTTTCAATAAATGTTTACTCTCTCTCTCTCTCTTACACGCCCCTATGCCTCCGCCAGTCACCGTGTGCCTTGATAAGATTTGTGTTTTGGTAGGCAGTGTTCTACGCTAGCTTTAGCGGGCACGAGAGGTCGAGAGCGAGTGTCCGTGTTATGAGCCATGTTTCAAAACCCGACTAGGCCGTTCAGATATGTTTCGCTGAGACAATGCTAAGACGTTGCGAGCTGTGAGTGGAGATTTGCACAGACCAAGACTGCGAACGTTCATTTCTCAAATAATGTCAAGCTGAATTCGCAGTGCTTACGAAGTCCATGCCCGATGAAATTTTTGAGCTCCATTTCCTTCAACAGTGCGGCGCCACGGTTGACTGCGGCACCGGCGAGGTACTCCTTCCTCCCCTTGACGACCAATCTGACACCTGTTCTGGTACTTGTGCCGTCATCGAATACCACGTATTGCCGGCCTTATCCCGTGTTCGAGTTGTTGCCTGTATAGACGACACCGGCGCATTTGGTGCTATAGTGGACCCTGTACCTTCAATCGCTGTGAAAAGTGTACTCCTCCCTAAGTGCGTCACCTCTGTGGCCTGTGGAACAACTGCGCTGTGCGTGTCAAATTTATCTTCCCATAATGTTGTGCTATACAGCGTTATACCACTTGCATTTCTTGAAGAGAATACTAATTTTAGCTTAGACGCTTTATTACCCATTCGCTTCCAAAGACGGCGAACCGCCGGCCACCTCTGCCAAGGCCAAAGTGCGATAAGCCGGTGATTCGCCGGCCTCCGGGTAAAGCATTGTTTGTAGGAGATCCCCGTAGAAGGCGCATTGCTCAACGCTCTTGTCCGATGGGTTCTTCTTTTTACAGCGTAAGCTGTTATGAGATCACAACAAGGGCCGTTTTTGAGCCGTAGTTGTCCGACGACGCCGCCGGTGTCCGTAACCGCTATCGCGGCATATTTTTTTAGAAAAAATAAGCAGCAGCGAGGAGGATTCACACCACGTTCTCTGTGTGGATTCGAACCCACATCCTATGCGTGGCAGTTGAACATTCTACCACTCACCCACGCGCGTGCTTGAAAAATCTTCGCTAAAAGACCTAAACAGGTATAACGTCTGTTGAGGAATCGCATTAACAAATCTAACGTTACGTGGTAGAATAATAATACGCCACTATACGTCGCGGAAAGTTGATTCCATAACGAGTTCGAGGAATAATTTCAAAGGACACAGGGGTGCATGCTTCGTAGCTCTGCACCCATTACAGAGGCATCATGAACATAATCATTATAAAAAAATCTTGTTCAACATTTCCGTCATCAGTATTACGAAGCGCTGCCCTTTCAAGCAGTTTTGTCGCATCGTGCCATGCATCACGCGGCAGGCGACGTGTGCAGCCGCGCCAGCAACCTCATTTGGCTCTTCAATATACCTGATGGCGCCTTCTCGCAAGTGCGGACTACTGCCGAGTAAGCGAAATGCAGAGCTACGCGCGCGGCTGCAGCAAGGCAACGTCGGGCACAACAGAAAGGTGTGCAGAGAGAAGCCCAAACCGCAGCTCGCCGCCGACGCCGGGCCGAGAGTTCGATTCGTTCTCGAGAAAACGACGCCAAGAAGCTCTCTAAGATGTGCGCAGATTTGCACGTCACAATACCGCCGTAATTATTGCGTTGTGGGCACTTCCTTACTTGGCGAAATGATAATAGTTATGGCGCAGGGGAGACCTACCACATCTACTAGCATTAGTTTGCTCAAGCGTTTAAAACGGCCTCTAAGGAGGTCGCTCCTCCAGCTTACGCTGTCACTGTCCTGTGGTTCCGCGCAGGCCTGGCTCTTTTTAGACAAGATGAACATTGTTGCCCGCTGTTTTCGAACTCGGTTTGTTTGAAAAAAATGATTAGCTGCCGGCTCCGCTTCCACTTGGAAGTCGTCCGCTGCGCTTGAAGCGTGACTTCGCTGAAGAAGAACGGTCTAACGTATGAGGAAATTTTCAATCTCGTCTTTCAAAGTGATCACTGGAACATAGCTCAAACCAAAGAAGTAGCAGGGATGAGAGTGACGATGAGAGCAGCACTGATTGTGAAAGCAGTGTGTGTATATAGCAAGCGCGTCTGGTTCAAGAACTTCAAGGCCGCAACATAATCGTGTGCGGTGCTTCCAGGAGACATTCCCAAAGAAAAAAAGAAAAAGTGCTCGAAGGGGAACGTAATAACTTGAGTTACGCAGGTTTCTATACGACGCTGTACACGCCGGTCCGTGGTGGCAAAAAATACGCGGTACCACAGGAAGGGCCACTGCAGCCGCAAATGGGTTAAGTCCCAAGAAGCTAGAGTCCACGCGGCTGCCCCAGTGTCCCTTAAGACTCGTCAGGGTCTTCACGAATGGTCACGACACCGTCCTCATGAAGCATGCATCGTCGTTTGATTTTAGGGGCGAAGCTCCTTATGGCGTGGGTCGTTCGTCCCTTGTAGTCGTAACCACCTCGTTCTAGAATTGCGCTCGATAGCTCGCGCGCCGGGAGGCTCGCGCTCGCCCTCGGCGCGTTCCTCCCGGCGCGCGAGCTCTCTCACTCTTCCATCTGCTGTCTTGTGTGAGAGAGACAGAAAGAGAGAGAGAGAGAGCGAAAGACTGTCCGTTTCTAACGATGATGATGGGTTTGTGCTAGCGCGTTACGGCGCGTGTAAGAAGCTGGTGTAAGACGCTGTGGCCTCTCCGCCTTATACTCTTTCAGCAGTCATGTGATGGCGTCGGCAAACGCGGTGCGCGTTCCGGCCTGTGTAAGGGGCTGCGTAAGACGCTGTGGCCTCTTCCCCCTTACTAGAGTGTACTGCATGTTTCTAACGCGTTTGTGCTAGCGTCCCCTTAAACGCGAGATCCCAGCGTTCGAATAGAGTGTTTCTCACGTCTTTACATGATGATCGACTGGGCGAATTACACGGAAGATTAACGGTTTACCGGTGATTCACTTCGGAGCTTCGCCCACTCATCATCATTCACCCCGTGGATATGCTGTGAATTTTTTTTTCCCAGGACGGTAATCCTACACGGGTTCCTACTGCTCGTGCTCGCCACGAGATCGGCGCACGGTCTGCGCATCCTATAAGATGGAATTCTTACCACGTGTCCGCGCCAGAGCGCGAACTTCCCACTAAGCAGGCCGGCGACATGCTAAGAAAAGGCATCACTCCTCTAGCCGAGGCGCCGATCATCGTCGTGAAGAAATACGTGCCCTGGAGGTTTTGTGTCGATCACCAGGGCCGCAATTGTGAACAGGAAATAATGTTTATCTACTTAACCGAAGTGATTAGGTTATCGACTGCCTTCACTCAGCATCTTTCTTTTCGTCTGTGGACCTCCCATCGCCTTGTTGGCAGATACCCATGTGACTGCTTTTATGATACAGGACCCCTTGTTTGATTTCAATGTCATGCCGTTTGGTTTGTGTAACGCCCCTGCGAAATTTGAAGGATTTATAGATAGAGTATTGCTCTGTCTGAAATGGGAGATCTGTGTCTGCTAGTTTGAATACGTCGTCAATTGGCCGCACATGTGCAGAGCACAAGCAATGATTTGGGATTGTTTTAACGTTTCTTCAACAAGATGCCTTAACTCAAAGAAGTGCCAGCTTGGCCAGCAGGAGGCACTAGTACTCGGTAATCTCGTGGGCAAGAACGGTGTCCTACCAGAGCGGCCGAAGATCGCTGGAGTTACCAACCTTAAACGATCGCAGTCACAGCGCGAACTAAGATGTTACCTGTGTCTTTGTTCGTACTTCCGACGTTTTGTGGCCAGTTTTGCCGGTATTGCCTATCCTATGATCTCTGTACTCTGCAAGAATAAGCCTTTAACCTGGACGGTGGAACGCGATCCGTTGTATCATCAACTGAAGTTCCTGCTCTATTCAGGGCCCATTCTGCGCCCCTTTGACCTCCCTGTCCCAACAGAAGTGCACACCGACGCGAGCAGAATCGGCCTCGGCATCGTCCTCAACCAGCATTTTGGCGACACTGAGCTTGCCATTGCCTAGGCCAGCCGCTCATTGAGCGAGGCCGAACAGAATTACATCGTCACCGAGCATGCTGTTTGGAAGTGGCACTGCTACCAATGGAAAACCGTTCACTGTCCTCATTGATCACAATGCTTTGCAATCGCTGAGAAACGCGAAATTCCAACCCACAGCGCCGCCAACTTTGCTGGACTTTGAAGCTTTCTATGTATGACATCAATGTTAGGCACCAAAAGGGAAAGACGCATTTCTGCGGAGCCCAGTGGCTGAACTCGTTCTGATATCAGAACGCCAAACTCTCCAGAACGACTGCACGCTGTGCAGGTACACTACGGAAACGGTGTCGATATTTTCACAGAGAAAGAAATTCGCAGTTTACGTTCCTCAGAAATCTAACTGGCTTTTCTGCAGAGTGGACAGTAACATGTCAGGCAAGCGGGGATAGAAGAAACCCTGGTATTTTCGAAATCATATTATTCTTTCCGAATATTATCATTAGAGTTTCATCTCCCTTTCGGCACTGTAAAATATGCCAGCGGTGCAAGAAACCGAAGTTGATGAGATTCGGATCGCCTGAGGCAATTACACCTGCAGATCGACCTTTCGATCTCCTGGAAAGG
>JABSTT010002696.1:0-35237 GCA_013339685.2 Hyalomma asiaticum | reverse complement strand
TGCCTGAGGAACAGCTGATCTTTGTAATAACAATGGAACTTCCCTATGCATGAGCATGACACCAAGTGATCTCATTTCATCATTTATTTTTGTTGACAGAGCAGTGGGCAAGTACCAGGCACGAGTTTGGATTAAAGTGGGTGGTTGTGTCTGCATGGACGTTGCCTCGTTACCACGATTGCTGGCGGCAGATGTACCGTAATCAAAAGCATGGTGTACATGCGAAGCGTGATTAACATGAGACTGTGATCTGCCACAAAGCAATCTCATCTGTGCTAATTGTAATGCAATAACAAATGGACCCATGTTTTGCTGTGCAAACATGGTGCTTGCTTATGCCTAAGAGCTTTGGCATTGCTGCAAGGTCGTGGCGTGGTGGAGTACACTCATGTACCAACTGACCTAACACCAGATGTTTTTATAAAGATAAGTATTTGCCGTTACAGCCCCAGATATCGGTAAATTCTTAATTTAGTTTTCAAGTGCAGATTAGTGCTTATAGCAAGCATGAATGTCGATGGGCCTGGAAGATGTAGCTAGAATGCTATAAACTCTACTTGTTTGTCAACTGTATAAGCACTTGAATTACATTCCTTTTCATACTGCAGGAGATTTATTGTTGTGTTAGCAAATAGGTGCTAATTTTTATATCTCTTTTTGTGGACAAGCAGTGGTCACAACTTGAAGAATAAACATTGTGCAAATTGCATATATGATTCCTTGCTTACCAAATCAGCTGAATTCTTTTAGTACACAGAGCACATAGGTGGTGCCTCTTGAGCAAAAAAATGTCTCAGGCCTACCTGGAGGATGCAGCACAGTGGCAGCACAAGCTAGATTTTGCTCCGTGCTATCATTCTTCTCTTTCGGTCTTCAAATCCTGCTTCTCCTGCCCCCTTCCGTTGTCTTCTTTCTGCTTTCTCTTCATTGTGATTGCCTTCCTCTTTTTCTGCCCCTTCATTGTTGTGCTCTCTTGTTTCTCTTCTGCTTCTTCAGAGTCCCATTCTTCTTACAGACATAAGACTTACGTGGGTGATTTCACAAAACAGCAAAGCACAGTCACAGTCAACTGACTGAGGTGCCATAATTCACATTGCCTTGCTTTTGTGCGATGTGGACCTTTTTTTAATTTTCAGTAGTGCTGCGGTTTTTGAATTTGGCATGTTCACCGGACTAAATGGTTTGGTGAACATCATAACGTCAGTGTTGCCTTCTCAATGTGTGAAACGCCACCGATGTTCTGACAACAAGGCGCAGTAGCACACTATAGCCACGTTTATCACTAATTATTGCTACAGTATGCTGTACCTACGTTCAGTTTGGTATAACATGTGACGTAAGGCCACTGTGATGATGAGGGCTTCCATGGCATTGGTCGCCAGATGACTGTGGGCGTGGTTCAAGAAAAAAAATTATGCATTACCAGAGTCCTTCAATATCCTTTCTGGTCACGAAACTGCCACGTCAGTTTCATATGGAGCCAGCGCCCACTGCTAGAGGCGCAGAGGTGCATAAGAGGGCATGCGAATGCCACTGCTGCTGTGCTTGCTTTTGCGGCGGTGGCAGTATTTTAGCTTTGTGCTTCCGAAAGTGTCGCTTTAGTTTTGGGTAAGTAGTTTGAACATTAAACATGCACGAATAACTGCCTAAGCGCATCTTCTACCATGAAACGAGTGCTCTGCTAAGGAAAAACTGCCGCTCGTGGCATACTGCTTCCAGTGGTCTCATTGCGTTACAAAAACTAAATTATATGTTTCACGAGACAAAGCCAGCTTATAAAGGAACAGCACTGGGAAAATAATTTTTTAACCAAGGTCCTCTCATGTGCACCCAATTTCATTGCATGTCATTTCTTTCCTTTCTCTCTCTCTTTTTTTCATCCACCCCCGAATCCAATCGCCGTGACCAGGGAATGTGCAAGTCTCGTCTCATCTGTAGGCTCCACTTTGTATTTATTTCTGAATAAACACACTCCTTTGCAACAAAGAGCCAACGAGTGCCATCTAGGCTTTCACATCTAGCGGTTGCATCCCTATCCACGTGCCTATGTGGCAACTCTTGATCACACATAGCGCCAAGTCAGTTCACCCAGCACATTTCTGTTTAACTGTGATCGTTAATATGTGATCATTTATATGTCATGAAGACTAGAATTAACCAGTAGAATGATCACGGAAAAGATTGTCATATGCCCGTGTGCCTTAAACTCTTCAGCAAGGTGATGTCATTTCTGAGTATTCAATACAGGTACAATAAATGAAGCGTAAACTTGCAAAAGTTTCTGGTGCAGCCTTAAATCGACCATATTCAATCATTAGGCCGTTGTCTTAGTAAGCAGTGCTTTATAAAGCATCAGCAGGTTTTTTTCACCAGCACTTGGTATTTCTATTTTTGTATACATACATACAAAGAACTTTATTGTGAGACCAGAGGACTAGTTTAAGGAGGTCCTTAGACCTCCTCAAGCCAGTCGGTGGCACCACCCAGGTCGGCACTGGAAGATGAATATCCTCCGCAATGGACCGGGCCCTCTGGACAGCCAGTAGTTGCAGACCCAGGTTCAGGCTGTGTTAACTCTGCCACCACGAGTCAAAGTGATTTTCTTTATTTTATCAGGTCTTGATATAAATGTCAGGATTGTACTAGCACTTAACCACTCTCCACGTGATTTCAACACAAGCACGAGACACAGTATTTCAGTTTTTAATGTGCAACTGAAGACGCATAAAAAATTGTAATCACCACCCCGATATTTGTATAAGACCGAAAGATTTTAAAAAATTGCTTTATACCGAAATAGAAATATAAGGTATTGGTGCGACAAGAACATGCAAGCACAATGGAATATTTATTCAATAAACTAAATACCATAAGGCAAAGGCATCAAATCATGAATTAGCTTGTTAAAGGCATTGCACTTATAGAATACAAAGAGCATGAAAATTTGGGAGGTATGGAATGGGATGCAGGAGGACAAGCAAAGCGTAGGCGATGTTTGGGAATCAGGCACACCTGAAGCACACATCATCGTACCTTAAGATAATTAGATTGGCTGGTTGGAACACTGACGTTTAATGTAACCTTTTGCATAGAAGGGTGTACCTACAGCCGGGTGAGTCCCAGGTTTAGGATTTACCTGCCGTAGTAGTTCAGTGCCTAGGATGTTGGCTTGCTGAGTTCAAAGTTGCAGGATGGAATCCCAGCCATGGTGATTGGATTGCGATGAGGGCGAAATCCAGAAAACACCTTGTTTGGGTGCATGGTAAAATACCCCAGCTGGCCAAAGTTACTCCGGAGCCCTCTACTCATGATTCCAAGTATGTACCCACTCACCCACCAGAAAGTCCAATTGAAACATTTTCTACTACAGCGGACCCTTTATTCAATGTGTGTTCTTCCCCTTCATCAACTATCAACCTTTTGATGAGGCACATTGTCACTGCAACCTGTTGAGCAAGATATCTTGCGTTCTGCTTATGGAAAGGTCTGGTGCCTGCACTAGATCTGGGGCTTTTCTAGCTTTGCATGACTGTCTCTGGGACATGCAAAACTGTGTGTCGGTTACTACGTACTGAACTTTGGAGGCAGATTAGGCTTCTCCAGGATTACTTAGTGTTCTGGGCTACACTAGTGACCCTCTCTAGAAAGGAGTGAAGCTTCAATCATTGAGGGCCCCTAGTAGTTGTATGGTTGAATTTGGTGGTTGGCCCATCTGAACGGCGTTCTTGGGCAGCTGAACAATAAAGTGGACAAGAGGGGCGTCACAAGTCTTGGCCCTGGAAGAGGGCAGTGCAAAATCCCCGAAAACATCAACAGTTAGCTCAAGAAAGGACCGAAGTTTAGCTTCGAGCCAGCTGTCCCGCCTCATGAGCTGTTGATGTTTAACAGGCGTGTTGCTAATAGGGCACCTCAGGATGAGTTCATCCGGTGCCTACTTCACGGTGTTGACGTTTTCTCAAGGACTGTTCGCAAGGAAGACTACTGCGCCATTGCTGGGCACCGACAGATCTTAAGGTGAAACATTTTAGGAACAATGACCTCAGACTGCTTCAAGCCAATAAAGAGCGTGGCTTTGTCGTTTTAAGTGCAAAATCTTTCACTGATAAGGCTAGGAAGACCATTACTAAAAATTTTAATGAGGTGAAAAATGATTCTCTTCGCGTTAAAGCATTGGGCTATTAACATGTTAAAGAATACATGTGTACAAGAGTGCAGACGCACCTGTCTGCACTCTTGTATGCTACACCTCCACAGCGATCACTGTAGATCTCAGCCCTTGCGATGCACACCTTGAATAAGTCTTCAATTCCTGTCAATCAAGCTCTCCCAGCCAGCCCGTACACGTGCTTAACATATTGTTTCAGACTAAGGGATCCCGGACCAAGGATGCCACACGCCGACATTCTCTTCTAAGGTGTTCAATAAATGTTTTACTCTCCCTGCTTACACAACTACTGTGTATGCACATTTGATAAACCAAGCGATGAGGGTGGGATGGAACACAGCTCCTGGTTATTTCATTGCCTGTATGTTACAGTCAGATACAACCTGTGATAACACGACTGGGTGCTTCAAGGGGAACTATTTATTAAGTTGAAGTGGTTACAAAAGATTGAGAAGTCACAAAGCACTTCATGGCATTCTGGCCAACCATCGGTGATGCCGCTGTCGATGGCACTCTCCACGAACGAGTGAGGCTGGTGATGTCTCCCTTTACATCTTCCTTTATCACAGGTTCAGTTTGACAACTGGTTTTACAGGCGGCCATAGCGAGTTGCTGTGTGGCTGCTAGGGGTCTGCAGTGTCGCACTGCTTTGTACAGGCTCAGCCGCTGCTTGGGTTTCAGACACCGCCTGCACCTCCTTAGGCTTATCTGGTATTGGTGGCTGGGAACACCTTGTTTGAGCTTTCATTGGTGTTCTTGTAGGCCTTATCATGGATGTGTTTCGTCTCAGCAACCCATGTGGTGTCTGCAGTATGAAGGATCTCGGTGCTCCATGCCTGTTCACCACTGTAGCGGGAGTCCACCTTCGAGGTCCTTCCCAAACGCGAACACTGTCACCAGTGTGTATTGGTGGAGCTCTTGAAGTGTGCTTGTCGGCATACTCCTTCTGCCTCATTCGTTCTCGTGATATTTTTTCTGGCGTCTTTGATAATTTTTGGCTTTAATAAGTCGGTTTTAGTGGGTAATGTGGTTCCTGTACGCCTTCCGTAGAGACGTTGCACTGGTGAGCCTAGGTTTCCATCTCGTGGTACATTTCTTATGTTTAACATTGCCATGTGTATGTCACTGCCGTCTGATGTGCATTGTTTGAGCAGGTCTTTCATTGTTTGTACTGCCCTTTCAGCCAGGCCATTGGATCTTGGATATAGCGGGCTGGACATTTCCAACTGGAAGTTCCACTCTTTCCGAAAAGTGTTGAATTCACGAGCCGTGAAGCAAGTTCCATTGTCAGATTCAACCACTTTGGGTATTCCGTGTGTCGCGAACCATGCCTTCATTGCTTGGATCACTTCTCTTGCGGAACAGTGTTTCAGCTCCGAATAGTCTATGTAGCCAGAGTAACTGTCTACGATCACTAAGTGTGGTCTTCCTTTATAGTCAAATATGTCTACTACCACACGCTCCCATGGCAATTCCGGCACTTCTTTTGGCAACAGTGGCTCCTTTGGAGGACGCCTTTGCATTGTTTGGCACACTGTACAAGTCTGTACAATGTTGCGCACGTCGTTTGACATGCCCAGGCCAATAAACGGTCCTCTCTTGCCCTTTTTAGGCAGCTGTTGATGCCCAGGTGTCCAGCGTGGATAGACTTCATGACTCTATCCATCGAAGTGTTTGGTATTACTATTCGAGTGCCGGAAACAACAGGCCTTCATACACGGATAGTTCATCATGCAAATGTGTGAACAGCTTTTGTGCACTTGTCATTTTTCTTGCGTCAGGCCATCCGTGATCTGTCGCCTGTATCACACTTGTATGGCTTCGTCTTGTGCCACTGCTGTCTGCAAGTTCTGCCATCGTTTCTTCTGACATAGGCAGTATGGCAAGAACTTCCAGTTCTTCAGCGATGGTGCCTGCATCCTCGCTTGTGTTGCAGTCGCGGCTAAGCAGGTCTGCAATGTGTAGGTCCTTCCCTTTTTTTTGTAGACAATTGTGGGACCATAGTGTTGGATGTCAAAGAGGAGTCTCTGTAGTCTGGGTGGTGCAAGTCCAAGTGGTTTCTTGCTGATTGTCTCCAGTGGATGGTGATCTGCTTCTGTTCGCAAGGGTCTGCCATAAATGTATAGGTGGAACTTCTTGCAGCCATACCTGATTGCCAGTGCTTCCTTTTCTATTTGCGGATAGTTCCTTTGTGCAGTGTTTAACGTTGCTGATGCATACGCAATTGGCTTTCCCTCTTGCATTAGCGCTGCACCTAACGCTTTTGAGCTGGCGTCAACTGAGAGTGTCAGCTCACCATTTACATTATAGTACTTCAATGTAGGTGCTTCTTTGAGGTCTTTTTTAATAGCCACTAGTGCATTGCTCTGTTCTTCAGTCCATAACCTTGTTGTGTCCTTCTTTAGGAGCTTTCTCAGAGGGATTGCCTTTTCTGCCAAGTTGGGTAGGAACTTCTGTAGATATTGTAGCATTCCCAGAAGTCTTTGCAGTTCTGCTTTGTTGATTGGTTCTTTGATTTTCTCAATTGCTGTGACCTTGTCTGTGTCTATTTCTAGACCTTTGTCTGTGAGCACATGGCCTAAGAACTTGACCCTCGTCTGGTTGTAGACACATTTTTGTTCATTTAGTTTTGCGCCAGCCTGACGCAGCCTTTCTAGCACTGCTTTGGTGTATTTTTAGCTGTGTTGGCATAAACTAGAATGTCATCCATTGAGTTGGCAACGTTGGGGAGGCCTTTTAAGACTTCTGTAACGACCTGTTGAAATACTTCCGGTGCTGTCGATATTCCAAAGGGAACACGTAGAAACGTATATCTGCCCCAGGGGGTGCTGAATGCTAAGTATCTCTGCGTTTTCTTCGACACTGGCAGCTGCCAAAAGCTTTTCTTTAAGTCTAGTAGTGTGAATACTTTGCATCCACTCACTTGTGCGGCAATTTCTTCCAGTGTCTTGAGTGGGAAGTGCCGTCGAAGAAGTATCTTGTTCAGGTCTGTAGGGTCAAGGCAGATCCTTAGCTTGCCCTTTTGCTTGATGACTACCATTTGGCTGCATATGGGGGTTGGTTCATTGACTCTTTTGATGATTCCAGCCTTTTCCATGCTGTCGAGTTCAGTCTTTGCATCGTCCATGAGGGCATATGGTACCTTTCTCGGAGGCCTAACCTCACATTTGCTTGCATCCTCTATAAAGTCTGCGTCGTACACAAAACCTTTTATGCATCCGAGTCCCGTGTAGAGGTCATCTTGCATTTGCTTGTCTAGCATTTGCACACGATTCACAAGGTTCAACACATCACATGCATTTCTGCCTAATATTGGCGTTAGCTGTCCGTCTACAACGACGAATTTAATCTTGACGGGCTTGTTTCGCACTGTGCATGGGGCTACGCATTCTCCTGACACATCAAGCTTGTGCTGGGTGTATGACACGATGCGTTTCACTGGTGACTGAGTCAATTTGAGACCTAGGGACGTGGCAACATTCAGTGGCAGGACGTTGCACTGGGCGCCTGTGTCTAGTTTCATGTCAATTGACTTCCCACACGCAAAAGTAATGGTCTCGTGCCAGTCTTCTTCGGCGCTGTTTTCGTTTTGAATCACGGAGATAAACACTTCGTCGTCGGAGTTGGACTGCTCAACACCCGTCGCGTTCACTGGTCGTTGTTAATTGTCTCCTTCCCGTTCGGCACACCGTCGCGAAATGTCCAACTTTGCTGCATTTCTTGCACTTCTTGCCATATGCTGGACAGTCGCCTTTCGCGTGTTTGGTCCCGCAGTATCCACACTTGAACATCGCTCTTGTTGGCGAGTCAGTTGGCTTGTCTTCATCGTTGTTCCGCCCTTTGGCTGCGCTCTCTCGCAATGCGTCGACTTTTTGGGTGCCCTGTGTCGTCATGTCTTTCATTTGCTGGGCTGCTTGCTCGTTGGCTCGGCACAGGTGAATCGCTTTTTCCAAGTCGAGAGTTGGGTCAGTAAGGAGTTGTTCTCTTACGAAGTCATTTCTAACGCCCACAATGATTCGGTCGCGGAGGAGTTCTTCCGTCAGCGAGCCGTAGTTGCACCTGCTTGCCTGTAGCCTTGCAACAGTCACATAATCCGTGAAGGTTTCTCCCTCGTTTTGTGTCATGAGATTGAACTTGTAGCGTTCGTAGGAGTGATTTATGCGCGGCGTGAAGTGCTCAGTGAACCTCTTCTTGATAACTTTCACGTCCTTCTCGCTCTCCGTCAGGTTGAACGTACGGAAGATCTTTTGAGCTTCGATTCCAATAACAGACATAAATGTTGCTACTTGCACTTTGGGCGTCTTGGTCTGAAGCTGGACGGTGGTTTCATACCATTCGTATGCTTGCAACCAGTCTTCCCACGTGGTAAGGTCGCTCGAATTCGTATCCAACGATTTCGGTGGTCGCAGACCATTCTCGCCGGCCATTGTTGACTTCGACCGCTTCTATCACTTCTGACACCATGTGATAACACGACTGGGTGCTTCAAGGGGAACTATTTATTAATTTAAATTGGTTACAAAAGATTGAGAAGCCACAAAGCACTTCATGGCATTCTGGCGCCAACCATCGGTGATGCCGCTGTCGATGGTGCTCTCCACGAACGAGTGAGGCTGGTGATGTCTCCCTTTACACAACCCAAGTCTGCAGTGAAGCCCCTCGCACGCCCTCATAATCGCCAGCTACTGTACCTCCGCGAAGCTTCAAGTAGTTCCCTCTTTGAACTTTCTGAATTCCAATTACCAAAATAAAGCGAGGGTGGCAATAATAATGGACAGATGCATAAATTGTTATGTTGTGATTCGTTTATTAGAATGGAACATAGAAAGGATAATTATTTATTGAGCTGAAGTCAAGCCTTGCAATGAAAAGGTCGAGCGCGTCATAAGTTCCGCCACCTGAGTTTTTTCCACTAGTTCGGTGGAGTTTCATGAGTCGAAAGCGTTCAGAAGCGAAATGAACTGCACCGTAGCTTTTTGAAGATTGACATGCTCAGGCTCCCCACATCTTTGCTTATGCTTCTTGCACGTCTCCTGGCTTCTACCGATAGAAGGATTCAAGAAGAACAGACGCTTCGCAGGTACCGAAAACGATAAACACGGCGCCATTTCGCAAAGGTCGCATGACGGCGATTTTGCTTGCTTCTGGGATTGGCTGGCGGAGTAACACCGACCTGTGCGGTCCGTGTGCCCTTGTTGCCGACAGCTGTTTTTTTAAGTTGTTTTTAAGTAGTAAAGATGATATTCGTCATACTGAGAATGCGGTTTTCCTACGCCGATACAGATATTTTTGTTTCAATACTAGATTTGTATGTCCAATTTCTGCAAATCTTAAAAATGCACCACGTAGAAAGGTGGGGGAGGCCCTGACCACGACGGTGAAATGCTTCGTGCATATGATAGTGCGAACCTTGCAAGTTGTGGGACCCTTATGCTTCGCCTTAAAGGGACTGGCAACTGGCCAGAAAGTGAGTGAGTGAGTATGAACTTAATCGGGGTCCGGAGGAGAAAGAAAGCGGTGCCGGAGGCCCCGTCAATCAGAAAGTGTGAGCGGATCGATTTTTGTGCATTTCGAAATAACTTCAATTATAATGATGGAATCGAATACCCTTTGGTGATTTGAGCATGATTTGTATTTTTAAACTATGCTTAATAATTGCGGAAACTGAAAAGTGGCGTTGCCTGGTGGAGATACCTTGGTACTGCTATTTGGAGTCCTTGGATAGCTGTATATCGCCTGCTGGTGTTCATATGACGGCAACTCGGCCTTAAAGGGACCCTGAAACGGTTTTGGTGATTGCGTACAAATGCGTTGCGCCGATAGCCCGAGTCCTGCTGATCATTAGCATAACCCCAAGCAACAATTTTTCCATCGCAGAACGTCGGCCCGACGTCTCTGGCCGACTGCAAAACCGTCGGCCGACGTTCGGCAACCAACGTGGGGCCAGCTGTGGGGATTTTTTTTTTTGTTTTGTTTTGAGGGGTTTTTACGTCCCAAAACCAGTTCTGATTATGAGAGACGCCGTAGTGGAGGGCTCCGGAAATTTCGACCACCTGGGGTTCTTTAACGTGCACTGACATCGCACAGCACACGGGCCTCAACATTTCGCCTCCATCGAAATGCAGCCGCCGCTGCCGGGATTCGATCCCGCGACCCTCGGATCAGCAGCCGAGTACCTTAGCCACTAGACCACCGTGGCGGGGCGCAGCTGTGGGGATTGACACTGGCCTAACGTCGGCCGATTGTCGGCAGTCAGCGTAGGCCCACGAAGGAGTTTTGAATGACAGCGCGCGGGACGAATTCATCTCCTGTACGACACAAAAGTGATCGCTTCAAGTGAGACTCAATTTTTGTTCACCTTTGTGCTTAGTTTTGTAGTCAAGTGACCGTTGTTTTACTGTGTCTGGTAATAAAGGAAAAAAAAACGATCGTGGCCGACTAGGCCGAGTGCTGCCACACGCCGTTTCACCACGGCCCGACGTTCCTAAGCGTCGGTTTGACGACGGCCGTCGGTCGCTCGCAGACGCTTTTCGCTAGGCATTATTCTTTTTTTTGTTTTGTATATATGTATTCAATCAAAATATATCAGTTTTATTAAAATATGTCTTGTGTTTTCATGCGTGTCGTACTTCAGGCTAACGGTTCAGTTTAATTAGAGGCTTTCAACAAGCGCACAAGAACCTAGCACGCAAGTAATACGCAGTTAAACGCCTCTGATCATCTGTACTCGTCAGCGATTAAATACTTCACACGCAATAAAATGAAAACGTGAACATGTTTTCTCGCTTTTCAGTAGTTTATTTGGTGGTAATATGCAAATACGGCTATTTTTCATGCAGCAATATGTTCCCACTGAGCTGCAGTCAATGTGTAGCGGTTCCATTCCAGCAGCTTCCTTTTGTGTAGGCTCCTTTCGTTCGGAAAGTGCTCATGCTCTTGCGCTCGCACCATCTGAAAAAGAAATACGATGAGCGAATAATACACACACTGATGTCACTTTTGCTAATTCGGTTAACACAATCGTAAAATAATTTTGTCGTACAGCATGCTCAAGAACCATAAAATGAGCTTACAGCCACAATTGGTGCGACGAGATTCTGAAGCGTGCTTCAAGCTCCAGAGCAGGAAAACCTTGAAGATCGCCTGACCACTTATTGGCTCAGAATTATCACTGAAAAAACAAACAAGAACCGTGCCTAAAAAAGGAAGATATATGAATCAGACCACACGATTTTACGAACGAAATAGCACACACATTAACTCTATGCACAGCGTCGACACTGCGGTGGCAAAGTAAAATCACGCGTGCCATACACGACCAGCGCGTATCTCCGTCTCGTGCGCTGTCTGTCATGCAATTGATGCACTCTACCAAAGTCGAAAACCGACACAAACAATCCGTCCTCACAATCATGTACCAGCCACTTATCGTACAGTCGGCATTTCTCATTTACAGGAACAAAAGCGACCGAATTCAGCGAGAAAAGCGCTAAGTATGACTTTCATAAACGTGCGTCTTACCTGATTTATTAATTTCTCCAGCCTATAGTAAAATATGCACACTTGAGTTTCGTTGCAGTTTTCATTCGAGTGTTCCCTAGAGAAAGGATCAAAATAATCACGCATACGATAAGATGAACATTAACACGTTAACATTAGCGAATAATGGCCGGTCGATTTGAACACTGAATAAAATATAATGTTTGACTCGACATTCGAAATTTCCAAATAATCGCACATCTTCGCCGAAAATTCTGTGATTTCATTCCTACGATTATGCGACTTATTGAATCATATCGGTCCTCAATTTGTATTCACGACCGTGCCTGGAGAGATCTCTGGGTTAGCAGCCCAACTATTACACAGCTACGTTCCTAGAGAACCCAGAAGGCGCAGTTGTACGTCCTCAGCATATTCAGCGGAAATTGGCACTTTACTCGAGCCTCGCACTAGTCTAAGAATAAAAATCATACTATTCTTCAAAAGCACTCATAACCATGCATAGGTGCATTGACCCATATAGGAGGATATGATTGTCCATATGAGCGTTTCATCATAAGAGCCATCAATTAAAGTTCAGAGAAGAATCCTCGCTGCTTGCGCTGCGAATGTCGTTCAGTTACTTTCGCAAAAAGGGGAAGAGCTAATAATAAACTTTTGCGCTTGCTCAGCAGCCACGTCTCCCCCCCCCTACTTCTTATTAAGTACGATTGACTTCCATCATTTTCATTTTCTTACCTCCACTAACAGTTAATGTGTCACACTCAGTTACAATTAACACGCCATTTGCATAGCAACCGTTTCAGTCAATTTTTTTGCAGTCCAGCTATGCACAAAGATGTCGATCGCTCTCATAACAGCTAACATGGTGTTGGGCCAGTTGGTATGCGTTCATATTGTTACGTGAAGGCAGTGAGTATATTTACAATATGCTTCAGCATAAGACAAGACGGCTCCGCTCGCGCTAGCCTCAACAACTCGTCGTCTTCTTCGATGGCGCTCTCAAGGCTTGTTCCTGCATTACATCTCGTAACAAAACTCCTGGCTGCTGCAGCACCGTCTCGGTGCTTGTTAAGGTGCGGGTGAGCGGTACAGTTTGAGGCAGGAGACATGGACGATGTCTGTAGACGGTGGAGCAAGGCCAGAGGAAGGGTCGAGGGGGCCTATCTCGTAGGTGACGTTTGTCAACCGGCGTAACACAAGGTATGGTCCTGCGTACCGGGAAAGCAGTTTTTCAGAAAGTCCAAGGCGGCGAGTTGGAGTCCACAACAGTACAAGGTCCCCCGGGATAAAGGAACCATCTCGATGAAGGGAGTCATAACGCTGCATCTGGTGGTCTTGCGATGCTGTAAGGCGCTGTCGAGCAACTTGAAGTGCTTGACGAGCTCGGGCCCTCTGACGAAGGCATTACATCTCGTAACAATATTTACAATAGTGCGAAGACAAAACAGGCGCTGACTACAATTTGCTGTGTGGCCTTTAAGACCAACGAACGCGGCATATCCGCACATCAACTGCCAGTGTGCAGGAGGTCTGCCGCAGTCTTTTTACTAAACAATGGTCCTGGCGAACAGATCAGAATATACTGAAGTCAAGCTTGTAATTGGGTAGAGTTGAGTTGTGGGGTTGTGTTTTGCCGCAATTACACACCAGCAAACCCCAACACGAGGTTCTTCGTCTCTTCGTCACCGTCCGGCGACACTTTGCAAACAGGGAGGCCACTTGCGAATATGAAGGTTTAATAAAAAGATAAGACAAAGCCAGTCAAGACAAGAAACAGGGCAAAGGCGGACAAGATCAGCGGCGGCCGCTCTCCGGCTCGCTCGCTTCCCCCTCTCTCCACATAAACACAGTTTTTATATCCTCGCGATATGGGGCGGGGTTCTTTTCGAAAGCCCCTCACTCGACATACACCAATCACACAGGCAGGCGGGTTGCCCGTCTCCTCCGTCAACCCTTTGCAACACTCACGCCAATACTGCACTGTCTCTTCCGATTACCGCGACCCATGCTCACGCGGCGTCTGCCATGACACTCCACTCGGACCCTTCCACTTGCACCGGCCACCCGCTGGGCTCTCAGGTGCGCCCAGAGTGGGACCATGGTCGTTCCTTTTGTTCCGTCCCCGGTCGCTTGGGGGGCTATCTGCCCTTCAACCTTTCGGCGAAAGCAGCACGCCCCATGCACATAGCTGCGTATTGCCGACCGCAGTGAAATAGAGGAACAACTCGCGTAGCCGTCCCGCGTACTGCACAATAACGGCGTGCCTTTGCGTCGTCTCACATATCGAAGTTCGGACGGTCGAACTTGACTGGTAGTGAAAGGATAACTTTTATTTTCGTCATAAGGAAGAGAGCAAGAGTTGGAGCGATTAGTACGGAAGTTAATGTGACAGACATATCGGTAAAATAGTCCCTTTATCAAAAACAGCGGAATGTGAATCTTTGTAGGCGAATGTTGTTATCATCAGAACGAATGCGTGAAAAGCATGTAACAAATAAGAATGCTTAACTTTAAACTCATGAACTTCGCATATCCTCACAACGGTGACTTGCCATTACATGTGTACCACTGTGACTGATTCAGCATGTTTCAGTCTAGCTTTCCTTGAACCTGCAGGAGTGCACCTATACGAGCGTTACTTATTATGTGCACATCAGCGCACCGTACGGCAATCACTTATCTGCAGTGAAACTGACGTCACTCCGAGACAAGCGCTATAGTTACGCTTATAAATTGAACTACAGTACAAGCGTCACAGGAAGAAAATAGCGGAGAAGAAAAGGCAGGGAGGTTAACCCAGTGCAGGACAATTATTCTCAATTATGGCGGCTGAAGAAATATGCGTTGCTCTCCGATAAACACTACTATACTACACTATGCTACCTAGCTTGCACAAGGGAAAATGGATATTGACAGTTAGACTAGTTGAAGAGAAAGAGATTGTTGTCGACGTGCCCGATAAGCTCATGTACGTTGGCGGCGACGACGACAGAATGTGAGAAGGGCTAGGGCGCCCACCTGCACCACTAAAGTATCGCATGTAACTGACGACGACGACAGCAAGAACAATAACAATTCAATAATAGTTGTGATTGAAAATGCGACCACCGCAACCGGGCTTGAACCTGTGTCGTTTGTGTCATCAGCCAAGCACCATAACTATGCACCATGCTTATCATATTGTTATAGGGCCAAATACCCAACATATACAATAAAATATTCTCTCTCTCTCTCTCCCTTGACGTCCCCTCGTGGGAGGCCTAGGCCCGGCCACCTAAACCTGCTGGTTTCAAAATAAAGTTCATTCCTCCTCCTCCTCTCCCAACACTATACAAACAAAAATCACCACAAGTGATTATGCACAATCTTTACTACAACTGATGATGCAATGTGCCTTTATTTACGATATGCACGGTGTGGCCGCTTGCTGCGAGTCGTAATACAGCAAGTTAGCCCGTGTTTGTCTGCTTGTGTGACGTGTTTATGTAGAAGACTATAACAAACGGTATGTTCTAGCCCACGCAGAGAGTATGTCATAAAATTATCAGTGCCCATTTCGAATGTTCGACATAGACTGTAAAGATTGACTTCCCATGGCGGATGAGGCATATCGGCATTTCTCGGACGGAGTTAAGGCGCGCAATCAGCAATCGTGCTTCATGAGCTCACATGAACCAAAATGGAAGCTCGTCTCCTTTATTTGTAATATAGCGAATTTTACACGAGGACAGGGTATGAGAATAGCATGATTGGTCATGAGATATCGATGACATGAGACATTCTTGTTCCTTTACATTAGATTAACGATATTAAAATCACGTGCGGCGCGCAGCTTCATTTCTTGGCCACAAGTGTGTGGGCGTGTGTCAGCAAGGGACTAGGTAATTAAAAGCACCTAATGTCATCTCTTAGTGTGGAGAAATAAGGTAGACTGCGCTTACGCACGTGCAACCAACTCAAGCCGACGACACAGATGTGTACGTAAACGTGTGTGCCTAATTATTAACATCGTAATTTTATTACGTAGCATTTTCTTTTTTCTCGCGTGCGAGAGTTCACAGCGACAACACATTTCCGCCAAGTCCATCAGGGAAATATGAAGCTGCTGGGCGCTTATTTCAGTTCGTGTAGATTCTTCCCCTTACATTTGCCGTTTCCTGCTTAGGGTTATTTTCTTACGCGAAGGTTTCGATTTGTGTGAAATAGTCATGAGAATTCTGGCGGTCATTATTTCGTACCTCAAGGCGCTACATTACTACCGTTAATGGCCTAAAATTAATGTGACAACAAGAAGATTTCAACTCTGATTGCAGCCCATTGAGACATTAAATTGAAAAAAAATGACATTCTAATCAGCTCGCGAATTTGTTGATACGTTGAAGCGCCCACGCAAGTTTTGACGATCGCTTCGCACCCCGCACAGCCCCGCACCTCACTGCAGAGAAAAGGATTTCGTGTAGGGATTAGAGGCTTTAGGTCCGAAACAGTATTTTAGATGAGGCATGTTCAAGTCGCATTTAAACAAGTCTCGCTGTTGCAAGTGGTTCATCCTTGCGCTAGTTACCGAATTAAAGCATACGCATGAAGCGATGCCGGCATGATAGCTCGCGGTCATTCGCATCATGTGGCAAGGTGCTTATCTTTTCAATCAGTTTCTCAGATCTTGTCATAGCTGGGTGTCGGCACATTCTTTTCTACGTTCATTGAATGCTTCCTACAGAGCTAACGCAACCTCATCTCACGCGGCTGCCCCTCGCAAACTGTTGTAAACACGCCGTCGGCGCTCCGACGCCCCGTGCTCCCGGAGGCAGCTTTCGCACACGCTTCGCCGGCGGCGGTGGCGCGACCGTGCACGGCCGCGCCAAGCGGTGGGCGGGGCCTCCGCGCCGCGACGTCGACACTAGCCCCGGTTATATCGCCGGTGCCTACCACTGTTTACCAACATGGAATAGGTCTATAAGTTCGAAGCGAAAACGATGCATGGCTCCATTCTCATCGCGCTCTTTCGCTTGTCGTGCTCTTCAGTCGCCTCTGCACATTATTGTCATGACAACACACTTGTTATTGTATGTCTTTACTCGGGGAGTTGAGATGTGAATATTGCAATGTTATGGGCAAAGTACAAAGTGGCAATACGCCCTCAAAACTCGCCCATGAGGAAGGCACCACAGTTCTCCTTGCGTTTGTACGCAGCACAGAATCCATCACAAACGTGTCAACAAGGCGTGAATGAATTAACTTCGACACGCTCGCGAGCGCACGCGCAAGCACAGGCGCGCCACATTGGGCAAAGTGCGAGCGTCCTCCTGCGTGCTCTTTCTTGCGCGGCGGTGAAACACGACGCCTTTAGTGCCCCCATATATGCACCTAACTACAGTCTGTTTCAGGAGTTCCGTGCAGCACTGTGGAAGCTACAGGCCCCTTCTGCCAATCTGGAGGGTGCTAAACGTATCCCTCCGCACCAGGAAATCTGCCAGTCGCGAACCGTGCAGTGGTAGAAGTCTAGAGGAAGACTTGGAAAGGGGACGAGGAGGAGGACGGAGTGAGGCCGTTTTGGCAGGAGTGGCTCGCAGATGCGTGTCCGAACAATGAAATTTCGTCTCGCCTCGGAAGAATTCGGCGCTCGGTGGCCTCTTGACCTTGGCTCTGTTGCAGGGAACTCCTGAAACAGATTATAGGCGCCGTTAAGGTCCCTATATCTAGGGGCCTTTGACGATTTAAGTGTTATACCCCAGTCACACGGGCATACCAAAGCTCCTTTGAGGTAAAGGAGAATAGCGACTTCGAAGGAACATTAGACATTTTTAGTTTATCGGGCTTAGCGTAATAGCGTAGTTATCAGAATAGCGGGATGGAAGTGCGCATGCGCAGTACCGTAAACGGCCGATACCGTTTACCGTGCCCACGGTATTTCGTAGACTTAACGTTACCGTGTTTCCGTGGTTATCGTAGTTCACGTGAAACATGGCGGCGGTTTCGGACGCCCGCTTCGATCTGAATTTAGCGTTGCTGTGGCAGGATTCACTTCGTTCGCAGCAAATGACTGTGCAAAATGGCTTCGCTTGCCTTCAGGTAGCTTCGACGATGCAGTATTAGGGATAACTTAGCCGAATTTTCGAGATCGCTTCCCATTTCGAACGTTGCTAAGCCTAGCGAGAGAGCATCTGTTTACATTTCTGCAACATGTCAGTTTATGCTCTTGGCGCTTGGTTCGTATGTATTTATTTCTCTTTATTCTCGAAAAGTTAGAATTCCGCTGTACGCGGGAGTGTACGTGAGCATTTCAAGCTTTATTTATTTTCACCTTTTTAACGCATGTATCCTTCGCTAGATGGCGCCACAATCACAGCTATCGGGCCGTAAACGCTTCTCCGATCAACTAAAGCTCGTTTCTGCAACGAATGTTTGCGGTACGGTAACGCTATTCCCATAGCCCCGCTATCACGCTAACGCGCTAAACTAAAAATGTCTATTAGCTCAAGGGAGCTGAGTCGGTGCTACACGGTTTCCGTTGAAGCTTTTAGCAAAAGCCACAACGTACGCTTGGCGCTCCTATCGCTCCGAAAGGAGAAAAATAATACGGCTCCGATGCCCCATAAATTAGTTGTGCGTGCTTTTTTTGCTCTTTCTTATCATTTTTTGTTTGTTTTTGGACGGATAAAACAACATCTAAAAGTAATGGAAATAATTCGCCAAACACGAATGTAGTGGTAGCAGTGCCCGCTGTGTACACCGCGTTTTGCCGGCTTCGGCAAAATACGGCGTCCACTTCGGCAAAATATGCGTGCTTCGATTCCGCTTTTGCTGCTGTTCTTGATTTGTTTTTAATCGCAACGTCTCCAAACATGTGCGACGAGACACTCAGCGTGTGAGGATAAAATATTCATCGCAGCGCCCAGTTTAGCGCCATGTGCCGAATCTTCCGAAGGAAATAATGCTCTCTGGCATCACCTTACGCCGAAAACAACGTTCAGTTGCTGAGCTGACGTTTGCCCAACAGCTAGAAACACACGGGAACACGACATATGTTCTCGAATTTGCAGTAGAAAAACGTGTCGCCGTTGGTGCGAAAAAGATATGCCGAAGACACCCAGGCCCCGCTAGCCACACTACCTCAGCAGCTGAACAAAACGTCACCGCTACAGTGCACCTGCCCTCAAGCTGTGCGATTTTCGGGCGACATATGACAAACTGTGTCTATCAGCAGAGCTTTTAGGGTTTATAACTTCTAAGATACCGTGAAACGTGCTTTTTATTAAATAAAAGCGCGTTGGATTGGCTACAAGGTAAAACATGTTTTTCCGCCTTCTGCCACCTGCGAACGAGGGTAGTCCTTTAGAGCCTCAAGGGACAAACGCGGACTCCCTCAGCTCGAAGCTCCTTTCAACTAATGCTCCCTCCGCACGCCCGTGTGACAGCACGCCCGCTCCTTTCAAGTAAAGAAGCTTTAGTTCAAAGGACCTCGAAAGTGCCCGTGTGACAGGGGTATTACTCTATATGCTACTTGAGGTAGCATATGCAGTAACTTTAGGCGATTTTAGAGTTACTGTATACGCTCCCTACGGGAGCAGAGTTGCGCTTATGTCTGCCATCTTGCACATCTATTCGCGTTAGGCAGGAAAGCCGCTCCTCTCGAATGTAGGAGACGGCGCGGCTCAGCAGTGGCGTGCGCTTTCTCGCTCGCTCATCCCGCGTCGCTGGCTGAAAGACTTTCGCTTCCAAAAACGAAAAAGAAAGGTGATTCGAACAAACAATCAATTTACCAACTTAGACATAAGTGGTTATATACTGTTCGATGGCCCTCACTATCGGCAGAAGCGTTTTTATTTTTTTTTGTAAATATCAAAAGAAAACACTATTCTGGACAAAATATATAAGCTGAACAAATGTCTCGTTTCACGTCGTACTTGACGCAAGGCTTTAAAATACAAAATAGGTACGTTGAAAAACGATGAGCGCAGATAACACAAGTAAAAAAGATTACCTTCACGGCGAATCTTCGCAGATCTATATGTATATCCGGCGTAATGGAAACTGGATACGATTTACAAAATTTTATGCTGCGTAGCATGTCTGTGCTATATCTATACAAGGTGAATCCTTATGCATATTCAAACGAGCACGTTTTTGTTCTTTGCGGTGCGATTTTTGTCACCGGCTAGCCAGCTGTTACCAAGCGGGCGTGAAGTCCTACTTATCCTGAACGATTACGAATTCACTATCACAAAAATATTACTAATGAGAGTTATATTTCTCCATATAAACATATCTTATGCGAGGCGTATGTAGGGATGTGCATTCTAAAACGTACTGCTAAGCTGAAATAAATGTTGGGTCGCATCGAGCTGCCGACATAACCCGCTGTGCCGATTTCGACGACCGACCACGGCCATTTAATCATTTGGTTCGAGTGTCACTTCCTTTTTTTTTTGGCACATGTTTGAGAAGACAGAGTTTCCAGCAAAATTAAACCACACATCACGCTGCCACAGCCAACGTTATTAGATCGCAGCTGAGCCAAATGAGCTATGCCTGAACGTCGAACCATGGCCTCTGCGACCGGCAGCTGCCGTCGCCGATTCCCGAGGTCACGGTCGAACATCGGACAGCAGTGGCGCGGTGGAAGGTAGCGACCATGGTGGCGTGGCGGGCGTCAGCGCACGCGCTGCCGTGAAATTGGCTTTCCCTCAAAAGGATGCATTTTGTGCACGTGATCGCTCTAGACGAATGAGGGGGGGGGGGAGCGGCGAGTTCTGTCAGAGACGCAACTTTGTTCCCTAAGGGGAACATATACAGTAACTTACGATTTGGGCCCAAGGGGAACATATACAGTAACTTACGATTTGGGCCCTTTGCGCCATCTTGCGGGCGACAGTGAAGCCTCTGCCACGTTGAAGTAGCTCGAAGACGCACCTCCGAGATGTGCATATCACAAACGGGAAATGGTGTTTAGTATAAAAAGCTCGCCGCTAGGGATTGTGACGTTTGCGGCGTGGTTGAGCGCGTAGAGCATCGTGCTGCGGAGTGAGTTGCTCGTTCGAATCCCACTCGATCCGAAGGTTTCTTTCCTTGTATCTACCTCGAATTTTCGCTCACTGGGAATGGTGATTTCTCGCTCAGAACCCCCGAACGACACCGACACAGGAATTTCTGAGAAACGAGGTCTTTAACGCTATCGAGTTAAAAGCGATATACCGCCGTGTTGCACCGCACAGTTTTGCTGGATACCCATTTTCAATGAGCGGAAGGGCTCTCAATTTTTTTTGCTTGGTAGAATTTCTAGCAGTTTTTATGGCCCTGCGGCAACTAGGCTCAGCAACGCCGTCAGTCTTCATCGTAATACATTTTTTTTACCTTTATGTTCACCGCTTGCTCCAAATAGTGATTAGCACTTCTTACACATATTACAATCTTCGGTAGCCTTATAATTAACTCTATTTGGTTGACATCGGTACTTGGCCACAAAAAAGCAAAAGTGAATGAAATGGCAGTCGTCTTGGCGGAAGTATAGTTATTGGTGGTCCAGCCTTGTTGATTGCAGTGTCAGCACCCACAGTTGGTGTATATAACTCGGAAGGCGAGCGAGAATGCAAGACCCCCTTAACGCAATATAAACTGATTTAATTGAAAATTGACACCTCCTAGTCCAGTGGAATAGAACGTTCTGCACTATCGGAACACAAGTGCTCTTTCCACCGTAACACTGTTCAATTCTAAAACCCAACTTTTATATCAACAGAGCTTTTCCAGGGCTTTGTCCTTCGCGTTCATATAAGGATAAAAGCGAGTGATTGGAGCAGTACTTCGTAAAATGCAGTTCATTATATCCACTAGGAAAGAAATTTCTGAAAGAATCGCTTCACCAAACATCATGGGACCTCTTCGATTGAAATATTGTGTCTTTGAGAGTCTTCTCAGAAGCACATTCTCACCGGGGAATGCGCACAGCTGTGGCAAGATAATTATTGATTTAAAAAATTCATTGCTGAACTCAGAATATTTATTACGAAACTTATTAATTGCGCAATTTTTATTCGTAATACAGAGTACCTGAGACTCGTTCTTTGCATTCATCTTTTTCTCGTAAGATCCCCCGGCTTGCGTGTGTCGCAACATTGAAAATCAATGACGACGACGAAAAGTCGCTGTCCCCACGTCGCAATTCTATACCCTAAAGCTAGCCCAGGTCATCAGCCATCCCTTTTGTTCTCAACACACTTCCACTTCGTCGCCTTCATTGTTACCACTCCAAATTCCTAATCACAACGTCTGCGTACAAATATATTGCTGCAGTGCAGGTGGACACCGCTCTACTCTGCGTAATTATCCGTAACCCTCTGTAAATAACAAAATATTCTGCAGAGTCCCTTTGAGGGAGTCTTGTAATTATATGCAAGCGACACATTCGGCTTGCAGTTACCTCAATGTTGGGGTCCGCGCAGGCAAGTATGAATAACCCATAAGTCAGACTAAAACTCGTAATGTTATTCACATATACAAAAATACATCGAAGCGGAAAAACATCGAGAAGATCAGTATCGAGAATCCGATTATTGTCTCATAGCTGCTGCAAAAAAACAGGTGCGTTTGTGCTGCCGCCAGGCAGCACCAGCACCCCAAGCCTGCTCGACGCAGAGTCTTAGTCAGCGTGCACGACATGGCAAGGTGAAGCACACGCATCGCTTGGCCTTGGGTTCACCGAGAAAGTTCACCTTTCCAAGCACTGCGGATGTTCAGCTGCGTCTTGTCGAGAACTTCATGACGTGCACCTACCGAAAGCGACAGCCATTAAATGCGAGGCTTGGCCGAACACCTGGTGGGCCCACAGGGCTGCTGGCGGCGAAGATGTATGGCCCGAACGCCGTTCACCACTCGAGATTCTTTCTCGCTGACACCGTAGATGATGCGCTTACGCTGGTTCAACTTGCGGAAGAGGTCGGTCACGACGTTGGTCAAGCCTCTTGCACGCAGTGGTGCCGGTCGTCGAGCTAATTGCGGTGGCTGCAGTTGCCGTCGGCCTTGACCCAAGTTTGGAGCTCCTTTTATGTCGTGACGCTTGCGTTGTCCAGAGCAGGAAGCTGACCGCAGCGGTGGAACCCTTCTGGCGTCGAGACGACACAGGAGGAGCTTTCGCCCGGCATTCCTGTACGGATCATCTTGAGCAACTGAAGACCCGTTGTCACGCATGGCGTACGGACTAGGTCTCTTCATAGTCTGTCGACTACGGCGGAAATTGTCCAAGACGTGAAGCAACGTCACTTCTTGTACGCCGTTATCACCACGTAGTATCCAGCTCAGGAATCATCGAAGCACGCGGTGTCAGTCTGACTTCATTTTCTTCTTCATCTCGTAATGGAGGGCGCGACCTGTAGAATAAAAGAGGAATATTTCTGGAAACAATTTTATAATATGGTGCAAAGGGTCACTATAATGATAACTGGAAATATTTGTACGCCGATTGCCTTTCGCGTTTCCACCCCTTTTGATTGACTGAGGCGGAGTATCGGTTCACTGGGGCACACTTAAATTATCATTATGTGCTAGTTGATATCTTTGTCAACTACCTGATGTCTGTGGACTGGCTGATACCCACATATAAAAAGCTGGTATGAACCACCAGTGTCAACTTTATTTCTCGGTGTCCGTTAGTTAATCTTCAAATGCCATCACAGTGCCTCCTTCACCAACGCTGTTGGCGATCTCGTGGGCGAGCTACCTAAGTGTGTTAGCTAGGGCAACGTTTAAATTATCAGTAAACGTTGAGCTAAGGTACCTCCAAGGAAATTCCATAAAACTTCCGGAGCAGAAGTCCCAGCAGCCGCCTATGGGGGGCAAGTGAAGCCAGCGGCCACCGGATTACTAGGGGAAAAACCAGGAGGGCCCACCATAGACGCCAATATATAAAGCGTGGCGCTCGACTTGTTTTCCACTTTCACGATGAAAAATTGAGGGAGAAGCCAACTGCAGGCTTATCTCAATTACAAAGGATGTTTTCAAGTTGAGAAAAAAATATCCTGTGTCCGTGCTCAGCTGCAGGCATCCAGGAAAAATGGGACTGATCCCTCTGTCAAAGGGATCGGTATAATACGAAAGTTAAATGTGTCCTCTCAAGAGCAGGCGAATGTTAGTTATTACATTGAGGTAAACTTGCCCATTGCTAGAGTTTTTAGCTGGTACGGCAGCGTTTGTCGTGGATGAACCCACGTTCACGCATCGCCTCCATGACATCTAGGTGCCACTCGTTGTAGTAACTGAACACAGTCCATAGTCTTCACGTTCATCGTAATTTAGCGCAAAGGTAACACATACAGTAAAGAAGGACGACAAACTACAAAGGCGCTACTAACAACTGATTTATTGAAGGTGCAAAAGACAGCTTTTATACACCCAGGGATCTGCGCAGGCGTACCACAACAAGGAAATTTGAATACCGGCAAACAGAAGGTTCTCACACCAGGCGCGATAGGAATTTTCTTTTCAGCATTGTATAATAGAACAGACGTATCACTAACACATTTTCACTTGCTTTTCTGATAAAGTATGCTTCCAAGGTTTCACGGGCTGTTTTATGCTTACTTCTGCCTAGTATTCTCACGCCACGGAAACGTTGTTCACAACCAGTGCAGGCAATGCAATGAACGACAAGATTCGTCCTCTCCTTGTTAGCTACGTCATTTGCATGCTCCCTGAGTCTGTCATGAGCGCAATGCCCCATCTGGCCGATGTACACTTTGCCGCAGGACAGGGGAATCTCGTAGACGACGAAGACGACGGGAATCTCGTAGACTGACGTAATGGCCGCATCGCAGATGAAGCTTGTCCTCCCTGCGTGGGGGAAGCCTCCACGCAGGTATTTTCAATAAATTTGTTCTCTCTCTCTCTCTCAAGGCAATCATTTCAAGCCGGTACGAGAAGCAGCTTTTCTTTGACGGAGGTGGATCATCGTGAGAGATTCAAAGCTCTGGAGTAGTAGAGATGGACGTATCGGAGGTCGGCAAAAGCTTGCCATGTAACGCAGTGCCTACAACATGGCCGTGCTTCACAGCAGACATGTTAGAACCTCCCTATAATGATGATTCCGTCGTGTGTAGGTGGGAAAAGCGGACTTGCACTTGCCCTCGACCCACTAAAAGAAAGAAAGAAAGAAAGAAAGAAAGAAAGAAAGAAAGAAAGAAAGAAAGAAAGAAAGAGAACAATGTAGGGTTGCGCAAAAGCGTTATGTGAAAACATCAGTCGCTGTTTCAGATATGCCTGAGGATCATTCCACCTCGTTACAAAAGTTGCGTATGTGCCATGCGTGCGGCGTGACACACATCGAGAAAGAAAAGAAAACTAAGTGGAAAATTACAAAATGCGAGTTCTGTAAGGCCATTGTCCGGCTGCCTAAAATGTCTATCGTTATGACTGACCGGATTTTCCTATGACAAAGAAGTTCTGTGTGGCATGTTTTCTTTTCTTAGGGCGTGAAATAAAGTCCTGGTGAACTTCCGAATGTCACCACTCTAGGGGTGCTGCTTAGTGTTTCAGGCTAGGATAAGCAGCACCGTAAAAATCAAATACAAAATTTACTGCGCTGAACCGGTTCGTGAACCGGTTCAGTTTTGCGAACCGGTTCAAAGCTTTATTTCTCCGAACCGGAACTGAACCGTAGCGAAATGGTGCGCGCCGACCCTGAACCAGAACCGAACCCGTATTTTTTGCGGTTCGACACCTTTCTCATAGCATCCAGGACCCACCCCTTGTGGTAACTGAAGTAGTTTACGTAATAACTGAAGAGAGCCCATAGTGAATGCCGCGCGACAAAGGTATCTATCATATTTACTTGCTCCTCATTGACCCGTCAACGTGGTTGCCGTGTTTGGGCGCCTAACGCGGCAGCGTTCTTGTTGCCATCACGCTCGAAGAGTGGTCGGCGGGGGAAGGCCACCCACGACGAAAAGTGAGCAGTGCTCTACCACTGCGCTATCGGTGCACGTAAGCTGCACGAACCAACGTTAGTAGGAACGCGGCTATGTTCTTTCTTATCACGCTTATCGCGCGATGCACGCGCGGCTCCGCCCGCGCGCATCGAGGTGGAATTTTGAACGCGCCTGGAATGGTGCCGCCATCCAGGAGAGGCGAAGTAAAGCTATAGTGGTTCACTTCGCCTCACGTGGATGGCGGCACCGTTCCAGGCAATGTGCGCCTGGATGCGCTCGCGCTGAGACGGGCGAAAGCGTCGCAGAATAAAGAAGGAATATAAGGCGCGTTCGCCCATCGTTGGGCGTATGCGTCGTTAGCGCAGTGTTAGAGCACCGGCCACTTTTCATCGTGGTGCAGGCTACTGCAAGTTAGATTTCCAGCGCATTAACAGAAGTTTTTCTGAGTGTTTTTCTTTGTTCTTCATGTTTATTGTACTGCGTCATATCCGTTACGGTAGTGTTGTATGGGGTCGTGGTGGACCGCGGTATAAAACACTTTCGTGTTAAAAAGAAAAAGAGAATGTTGCTGACTGAGAGGTTCCACGCAAATCGGACTTGCTGACTTACTCCTCCTTTAGTAGGAACTGGCTTTTGTGAAGCGATATAGAGCAAATATGCATTACTGTGCGACTGCCAGCTGACGTAAAATGTGTTTGTGCCTTTTTTCTAAAGTGGACCACACGATTTCTCGAATACACATTTGAGTACAGCTTGCACGTGTTTTCTGTATGTTGACATTACCCGCACGCCCATTACCTTTTTTTACGTTTTCTACGTCGCTCTTTCAAATAGGTTCGTTTCTCTTCCCCTTTGTGTAGTCATTGCAGATCCGGGGCTAGCAAGATTTTTGCGCGCCTTTGGAAAACTCACGCAATTGTAAGCTTTGGAATATTATAGATGAACAGCCAAATGCCATTTAGTTTTCACAGCGGTGGCGCATATAGAGATGTTTTACACGGGAAATGTGTCGAAAAGCATGCAGACACAGAGGCCATGGTTGTTCGACATCACTAGAGTAGGTGTGTGTTCTGTCTTTGGCTTTCCATCCACCCCTAGGAGCATGTGTTCTCAGTCAGAAGGCTGTACAATGTCATTTTTATATTTTTAACACCAGTGGCATGGAGAGTCGCGCCATATATGTTTGGTGCGCCATATAAATTCTGTGTCTGTGCGCCACGAAGATACCTTGCGCGTCAGCAAACTCGGAATTCAAAGCCCATCCACAACTCCTTACAAGTACCAATGCTGGGTGTCAAAGGGCACTTTCTCGGATAAGGTTCGGATAAGAACAGAGACGATCCAACTCGTGCAAAAGACCTTGCCTTCGTTTTAGAGCTCGGGGCCATAGCAACTCATGCACGTACACATATAAAAAAACGAAGCACTAACGAATATCTGAAGCTTACAGTCACTTTGATACAGACGCACGGACTTACTACACGTGTGTTCACCTTTGGAACTGTCTTCTACTTAACACAATGCACGGTAGACAAGCGGAAAAGGTGAGAAAGACTTACTCGTGAATTGATATTCCGCGCGTCTTCTCAATCGATTTTGCAAAGATAAGAGCAACGCACAAGTCACCACCGCCGTCTCATTCACTCAGATGTCTTAAAAAACCGCAATGTTTAAACATCGCTTAACAGCGCCGTGCTGCCCACGCACTCCACCTCCTGAGGCTACTGTTTCATAGAGTAAAATGGCGGCGACCGCTTTTGGCGCGAGGTTTCCACTCCAGAAAAGTAATGTATAACCTCCTTGGGTGCTACCACGCACGCTACTGTGTACAAGGTGGTAAGGCGTCCGGCAACACCGCCATATTGTGTCGGAGCACGCAAAGGCGCGATACATGGCAGCCACATCCAATTCGAAGTCTTCCGAGTGTCGAAGTCTTCCGAATCTGATAAATCTTGTTATTTGTGCAGTTTTGCGCGTGCGTCTGTTTTTTTTTATTTACACCCCACTCCAGGAGCGGCGGCGTCCTTATCAAGTTCTCTATAAAGTCCCTTAACAAGTTATTTTTCAGGGACTTTAGTTCTCTACACAGTAGGGTGGCGCGGCGGTCAAGGGGTGTCACCACTGTTCTCAGGACAAGCGGTGTTAGCATCGATCGAGGCACCCATGTGTTAGCTGGATGCCTCGACGCGCGTTCTCGCGTGCTTTCAAGGCATCCCAACTGTAGCTCTCCCCGCTGCTACGTTTCTCTGCTCCATTATTAACAAAACGTGTCTTCTTTTCTGTTCAATAGCTTCTCCTCTGTGTTCTACCTCCTGTCGGATTGCATTTCAGCTGTAATGGCGTACTACTGTGCGCTTATGTGCAAGTCTAACTATAGGCAGGGAAACCACGCTTATATCGTTTTAGTGCCGTCCATCGCAGCGAACGTGTGAAGCATGTTTAATTTCCTTAAACATCCCATTGTTTTTCTGAACGCGCTTCTCCTCCCCTCGCTTACGTTTAAATAATTGTTGTCCTGCGACGAGAAAATCTCTGTAATATAGAGCCAGAAGAAGGGCATGCGCACGGTGTCTTTACTTGCATACAGTCGACGCATCGTTGAGTGTAGCTGTCATAAATTATTCCGTTAGGTTCGACGTCATGACTTCGGTACGTTTGCAAATATGACCTGGTTCCATTTGATAGTTCGCACTAACTATTCGCAGTCTTTTCCATTTGTGTGGGAGCCACAACTGTAGCGTGATCTCCATTGACTGCGCATTTAATAGCAGAGGTGGTTACCTCATATTTTTTGCTTATAACAAAAGATTCGAGCTCAATATAACTCCTCCCCTCAACACCTCACCCCTTCACATGCAGACAAACCTTCATTCCATCGTAGTCCTCGTCGCTACGTATTCAAATGTGACACGCAAGGTCTCTAATTCAGGAATTTCTAGACGTGCATAGGCGCAAATTTAGCAGTGACCCGTAGAATGTTGAGAAGTGGACATGGACGTCTGTCTTTGCCCTTGCACGATTTGAGGAATTGATTAAGACAGATCTCTGCGTCAAATGCACTTCCGTACCTTGCTTACAGCGAGTCCGCAGGAACGCCTAGTTCGCCGAGCCCTATGATTCCGGTAGGAGAAATGCATCCATTGTCGAATACTTTTATAAGGCAGGAGAGTGGAACGACTACCACACTCCTGCCTGTCTTTGCACTCCGATCAGACTGTGACGAAAGTGCGCATTGGAGGATACACAGTGAACCGAGCAAAGTGATTGCGAAAGCTGTATACCTGTTAGCACGAAATTAAATTAGTCTCCCTTGCAGCCAGGATCGAGGTAGATTACTTATATCCTTCGCAGCTTCTTAGACGCTCACATCCTGCGCACCTCACCATACCAGTAGGACGTACCTTAAAGTGGAAAAGCGCTCACTCATCGCACCAGCTGAAACTCGATGCGCTACAGATGTCTGTACGGTAACCTCTTCTTCCGAACGACGCATTATGTATAATTGACAAATTTATAGTATTTCGCAAAACAAAAAAATTACACCATATACACGGAGTGAATGATGATGAGTGGGCGAAGCTCGGGAGGTTCATCGTAGATCGTGCCGAGTTCCGGATTAATTAGTTAACGCGCACGCTACGAATCCTCATGGTTCAACTATGCACAAGTGAAATCTCCCACCGGCACTTCATTGCAAGTCAAGATCCAGTGCATATATATATATATATATATATATATATATATATATATATATATATATATATATATATATATATATATATATATATATGGGTTGCCGGTGAACGCTTCTCCAACGTGAGCAGTCGGTATTTCTCAATCAAGAAACTCGCTAGGAGACGCGGTCTGCGCCAACGTTGTCTCTCGCGGGTGAGGGCGCGTTCTCCTTCTTTGCGAGCTGGTAGCGTTCCTCTAAGAAAGAGCGTTTCTATAGCCAACGCGCGCCTTTCGCTCTCTCTCTCTCTCTCACAAGACAGCAGAGGCACGCGCCGGGAAGCACGCGCCGAGGGCGAGCGCGTGCCTCCCGGCACGCGGGTTACGCTTGACGACTGACGACTGACGCGTGACAAGGTTAGACTAAGAGGAGCTTCGCCCCTAAAAAAGGCACCGAATGTGCAGGCTTGGAGGCGAGCTTAGCCAAGCGCAGCGTTCATGGGCAGACTCGTTGCGGCGGTGACCCTCAAACATGAACGAAAAATGACACTCCAAGCAGGGAAGAGTACAAAATAAAAATAAAAAGAACGCAAACACACGCAAGCACAGACACCTCAAACTAAATGCACGTGCGCGGACAGTCACAATAACCGCAGCACGCACTGGTGTGGTAGTGTGACAAACAACAGTAACTACTTGCTCACTGGGGGAATACAAAGGACAGAGTACAAGCCAGGGGATAAGCACAGTATTGTAGTTTGCCCCCCTCCCCTTTTGTGTCCTGTTCTTCCGGCACTGTCACCAGCTGGTATGAATGTTTGCAGGCCAGCGTATCCTCCTCACCTAGAGCAGGTCCGGAGTTGTCGCTGTTCTCCACTGCGCTTAGCTGGATGGATGGATGGATGGATGCTATGAGCGTCCCCTTTTTAACGGGGCGGCGACATGTGCGCCACCAGGCTCGTAAAAAATTTTAAGAACCTTTTTTGTCCCTCTCTCTTGAAGTTGTTCTCATGCCTTTTAAATCTACTTCAATTAAATCGATCATACTATAGCAAAAACATAAATTCATAGCCCAGTTCTCTGCACCTCATGGAAGAAAGTCCTTATGTTTTCCTATAATTATTTTTGTCCGTTCTCTCTGGTTTTCTGCCACCAGTACTCTAACCGTTTCTTACTTATTTCAATCGCGGGTATGTTCAGCTTTCTATTGTTCTCCTTGAAACCCAAGGCTTCATGTAGGGTTGTGTACACCTGGGTGGATATTTCCGCATTCAACCAGAACATGCTCCGTCGTTTCCCTATCTTCCTCACAGCATGTGCATGAGCTGGATGGATGGATAGATATTAGGAGCGTCCCCTTTATAACGGGGCGGTAGCCGGGCCACCAAGCTCTAGGTTTATTTCTTTTTCCTCTACAAACATTTCTTTTCCCGAATCACACATATTTTCACAACTAATTTTCTTCCTCGCCTACCTATTTTATCTATTATTGTTCCGCTGTGATGTAACAATCTTACCCGAATTACCTTGACCTTCTGTTTGCTCCACACCTTTGCGCCACTAATACTCTAAGCGCCTTTTACTGATCTCTATCGCCGACAGCTGGATGGATGGATGGATGGATGGATGCTATGAGCGTCCCCTTTGTAACGGGGCGGTGACATGTGTGCCACCAGGCTCGTAAGAAGATTTAAGAACTTTTGTTTTTTTTTCTCTCTCTTTAAATTTTCCTCATGCCTTTTAAATCTACTTCAATAAAATCGATCACACTATAGCAAAAACGGAAATTCATAGCCCAGTTCCCTGCCCCTTATGGCAGAAAGTCCATATTTTTTCCTATAATTATTTTTGTCCGTTCTCTCTAGTTTTCTGCCACCAGTATTCTAACCGTCTCTTACTTATTTCAAGCGGCTATGCTCAGCTTCCCGTTGTTCGCCCTAAAACCCAAGGCTTCATGTAGAGTGGTGCCCAAACGTACACCTGGGTGGATATTTCCGCATTCAATCAGAACATGCTCCGTCGTTGCCCTATCTTCCTCACAGCATGTGCATTTTTCTTCTTCTTTACTGAATTTCGCTTTATAAACACGCGTTCTAAGGCAGCCCGATCTCGCTTCAAACAATAAAGCGCTTCCTCTTGAATTATCATAAAATGCCTCCCTCTTTATTTCGTTTTTGCCCTCTCGGTAGTTATTCAGAGTCGGTTTTTTTTCCATCGCTGCCATCCAGTAAATCTCCGTCTCTCTGACTTTTCCCTTTACGCTCTTTGTTGTCATTTCTCTTAGAGCCGTATATTTACTGGTGAGCCTCCTAGGGCGGTGACATGTGCGCCACCAGGCTCGTAAGAAGGTTTAAGAACTTTTCTTTTTTTTCTCTCTCTCTCTTTAAATTTTCCTCATGCCTTTTAAATCTACTTCAATCAAATCGATCTAAGCTAGCGTGTGTTTTAATTGTTTAAGTGTCTTAAGTGTCGAGCTTGATGTGTACCTGTACCTTGTACAGTATGTTGCCTACGCCCGTGTCTCCCTCTTCTAAGTTCTACTTTATCTTTCTTTCTCTGTTTTAGTACCCCTCCCCCATCCTCCGCACAGGACGGTTGAGGTGTCCTCCTCGACGAGAGACAGTTACTATCCTGTGCTTTTCTCTTCTTTTCAAATAAAGAATCTCTCTCTCTCTCCTAGTTCTCTTTCTCCACTGCGTGTCAACACTCTTTCTATATAAATAGCGGAACACCTTCACTGACCACCTACTCGCTTTCATATTCCTTAGCCTTTCTTCAAACCTTATTTTGCTCTGCGCTTCCCTTGCCTCAAAACTCGCCCATCCCATATCGCCCTTTACAGCCTCGTTTGTCGTTTCCCGTGAGCACCCAACGTGAGGCGTCCCACAGTTCTTTGATTCACATCCATTCCTGATTGTATCTCTGGCGTCATGCACACCACTGAGTTCCCAAATGTAAGCCCCGGTACCATTACCCCTTTCCACAGACCCCTAAGCACCTCGTGCCTATTGTGTCCCCATAACGCTCTGTGCTTCATTATTGCTGCGTTCCTCTTTCCCTTTGCTGCCAAGACTTTTTCGTGTACCTTCATGCATCTATCGCCCTCATTTACCCATACGCCAAGGTACTTGTATTCGCTTACTCTCGGTATTTCTTGGCCCTGTATGGATACCGCCTGGTCGTTGGGAATCATTGAATACCATCAATCCGTATTTTGTTACACTAAATCCTAGTCCTAGAGCCTCGCCTTCCTTTCCGCATATATTCACCAGCCGTTGTATATCATCTCGACTGTCCGCGAACAAGACAATATCATCAGCATAAAATAAACCCGAAAGCATGTGCTCAATCATCACGCCGCCCTGTTTGTGTGACAGATTAAAACCAATGTTGCTATCTCCTAGCGCTTTTTCTATTCTAACCATGTACATCATGAATAACAGCGGCGACAAAGGACATCCCTGTCTCAGCCCCTTGCTAATATCAACGTTCTCTATGCTACTGATTCCTTCCCATTCTAATACAGTTTGTATTTTCTCGATATATTTCCCTCAGCTGCACTGACTGAGTGGCGCAGCCTGGTGGCAATATTTTGAACTCTTCCAAGATGGCGGCTGTGGAACCGCCACCTTAAAATGCACTGACGTCGCTCTGTACATGGGCCTCAACATTTCGCCTCCATCGAAATGCAGCAGCCGCGGCCCGATGTCGAAGTCAGTTTGTGCCGTTAGCACTGTGCACCCTTCAATAAGCAGTGCCGTCGCCATCTGATGGCAGGGCAAATAGAGACAGGAGTGTGATACTCGTTCCACTCAGTGGCTTATAAATATTGTGAACATTGCGTGTACATCTCTTGCCGGAATAATTGGAATCAGCGGACCAGGCATTCCTGCGAACTCGCTGTAAGCAAGGTACGGAAGTGTATTTGACACATGAATCTGTGTTAGTCAGTTCCTGAAGTCGTGAAAGGCTGCACGAACATCCGATGTATCCAGTTACTGAAATCAGTAATCATTGTAAGGATCGCTGCTAAATTGTCGCCTATGAACGTTTAGAAATTTTTAAATAAGGAGCCTTGCATGTCGTATTCGGATACGTATCCACAGGGGTTAGCCAGGAATACGGCTTTTTAAGGGTATTTTCCTTTGTGTGAAGGAGTGAGGGGCTGAGGAAAAGGGGTATGCTGATCTTGAATTTGTTATTGCAAATAAAAAATTTTAGATAACGTGTGCTTTGCTAAGCAAGCGTAATTAATGAAGCGCAAACGTCAGCTGTCGATCCGACGCATATTAAAGAGACTACGAATAATTAGCATAAACTCTTAAAAAAAGAAATCAGATCACATTTCGAAACGTACCGAAGTCGTGAGCTTGAACCTAAATGAAGAATTTATGACAGCTACACGCAACAGTACGTCGACTGTATGCAAGCACAGACGCCATTCTCGTCGTAGCGCAAAAATTACTGCGATGTAGGCGAGGAGAGGAGCAGCGATGCCTTCGGAAAAGCAAGGGGATGTGTCATAAAATGAAATCTGCTTCGCACGCTTGCTCCGATGGGCGGCACTGTAAAACGACATACGCACGGTTTTCGTCCCTAGTAAGACTGGCACGGAAGCGCGCAGCAGTAGCCATTTCAACTGAAATGCAATCTGACCGGAGGAAGCACACAGAGAAGGCGCAGTTGCAAAAAAAAGAGCACACGTAATGTTAATAACTGAAAAGAGAAGCGTCATGGCTGTGGGAAAAACTATGCTTGGGATGCCTTGAAAGAGCGCGAGCGCGTTCGTCGAGGCATGCAGCTAACCCGGTCACCTGGCTCTGCTATGCGTCTGCCGTGAGCGGTGGGAGAGGAGGAACTTCGACGGCGTTCGGAGAGCGAACTGCAGGGCTATTAAATATAGAGGTGACACTGGTGGTTGACACGTGCACTGTATATGTGGATATTAGCCGGTCCGCAAACATGAGGTAGTTCACAAGCATGTCAACAAGCTCATAAAAATAACCCGAAGTGGGCCACAGTCAAGCGAAGCTCCACGTCAATCAACTAAAAGTGCTTAAACGCAAGGGACTAGCGTCATTCAAGCGCTCGCACTGAGCATTAAGGTTGCCTTTGCAACATTGTTTTGGATTCTTTTTTCAGAAATATTCATCTTTTCTTCTACATGTCGCGCGCTCCATAATGCGATGAAGAAGAAAATGAAGTCAGGGCGACACCGCGTGCCTCGAAGATTTGTGAGCTGAATGCTACGTGGTGATAACGCCATACAAGAAGCGACGCTGCTTGACGTCTTGGACTATTTCCGCACTAGTCGAAGGACGGTGAAGTGAAATTGGTCGCTACGCCATGTGCGTCAACGGATACTCAGTTGCCCAAGATGATCCGCACAGGGAGGCCCGGCGAAGTGTCCTACTGCATCGTCTCGACGCGAGAGGTGGTCCGCTGCTGCCGCCAACTTCGGACTCTGGACAACGCAAACGTCACGAAATAAAAGGAGCTCCAGAGTGTGTTCGAGGCCGATGGGGACTGCAACCATCGCAGTTAGCTCGACGACCAGCAGCGCAGCTTGCAAGGAGCTTCACAAACATCGTGAGCGGCCTCTTCCGCAATGTCAACGTGCACGAGCGCAGCATCTACGGCGTCAGCGAGCGAGGCTTCCGGCGACTGAACGACGTTCGGGCAACGACGTTTTTAACCCAGCAGCCCAGTGAGTCCTCCAGGTGTTCAGCCGGGCGTCTTCTTCAATGCCTGTCGCCTTTCGGCTACGTGTGAGCCTTGAAGTCCTCGACAAGACGCAGCTGAAATGCCGCAGTGTTTACAGCGATGAACATTCTCGGCGACTCCAAGGCAGCGGCGATGCGTGTCCTTGTACTTGCGATGTTGCGCACTCTCGCCAGGAGTCTATGTCGAGCAGGCTTGGGGTGTCGGTGCTGCCGGGCGGCAGCACCAACGCAACTATTTCTTGTATCAGCTATTAG
>JABSTT010002695.1:0-37168 GCA_013339685.2 Hyalomma asiaticum | reverse complement strand
ATTGCCTGCCACAATGGGTTAAAAAAGGCAACACAGTTGGGCAGCGCACAACCTTCGAGAGGCTGGCCTTCGAGAGGCTGGCCTCAAGCTGTCTTGTCGAACAAGGAAGGCGGATTCGTCGTGATGCCTCGTGGGATATACCAGGATAAGGCAGACGCGGCAATTCGGAACAACTTCAAGGAAGTGCAAGGAGTGCCTCCTGTGAAGGTAAAAACAAGGGCTATTCAGTTATGCAAGAATGTCCGACTTACAAGGTTGGCATCCGAGGTAAAGGCCAGCAAGGGAACCAGCCTTTCCATGTTCTTCTGTGCCAAGAACCGCAAAGAACATTGCCCGTTTAGGGCTTTGTTTCGGAGCGTGGAACTTGGCAAAAAGAAGTGTGTCTTTTCCTGCAAAAGTTCTTGTGCAGTCGACGACCCCTTCCTCATAAAGACGCGAGGTGCTGTTTCTGCCTTTCTTCGGGATGACTGTCCGATAAGTGCGCGTGCCTTCTCCGTGGATATCATGGATTTTCACTACTGTTTACCTCAAGAGCTTGTCTACAGAGGTCGGCAATTGCACTGACAACTTCGGTGAAATTAGGTCTCAGAATGCATGTGGAATCAATGTTGATAGGTTGTTATGGCTTTTAAAATTTTACATGGAATGCACCTTCGTCAGTATGGACGATAAAGTTTTCATACAAAGAAAAGGTGTGTGCAATGGCTCGTGCATTGCCCCTGTTATAAGTGACATTTTACTGGCCAGCTGTGACCGCAATCTAGCAAGGAAGCTCAGCCAGACGAACACAGTAAAGGTGACGCGATACGTGGATGAATTTTTAATATTATACCATGCTAACCGTTCTAACTCTCAGCCTGTGGCTGCCATAATTCTTGACGTATTCTGCACTGAATTATGTTCTGTTGACTTGACCACGGAGAATCCGTCAGACAACAAACTCCGATTTCTAGACTTGGAACTCTTGTTCTCAGATAACCATGCTTGTTAGCGCTATGCTCTTCGGTCCCGCAAGGGTCTCCTTCCCTTTTCATCCGCACACTCCAAGATTGCGAAGCGTGACATTGCGAAAGCCTGCATGAAGGCGGCACTTGTAAGGTCTTCTCGCCACCAAGTACAGGCTAGCTTGGAATCACAAGTGTCGCGGTTAAAGCTCGCGGGTTGCCCTGAAATGCTGTTTTTGCACCATTGCGGAGTCTCGCAACGGGATTAAAGAACAGGCAACCGGCAGTGGCACAATACCAGGAAAACTCACGGAAAAGGGTCGCGGTTATTCCGTATGTCCGTCAGGTTTCTCATAACCTAAAAAAAGTTCTAAGCAGAGCAGGTGTTAGATTGACGTTCACAGCCCGTAACAAGCTAGGTATCATGTGTGGACAGGTCAACAGTGAGGCCAAGGTCCTAATAAGTTGCAGGAAGCATAGGCAGCCTTTTCTAAAAAATTGTTGCGACTCGGTTGCTTACAAGATTCCCCTGTCTTGTGACCGTATCTATATTCGGCAAACTGGCCGGTGTGTTAATATACGCATGGGTGAGCACGCGAACAAAGTTAAAAGAAGGCCACTGATAGCCCAGCCACGGTGGTCTAGTGGTTATGGCACTCGACTGCAGATCCGAAGGTCGCGGGATCGAATCCCGGCCGCGGCGGCTGCATTTCGATGGAGGCGAAATGCTGAGGCCCTTGTGCTGTGCGATGTCAGTGCACGTTAAAGAACCCCAGGTGGTCGAAATTTCCGGAGACCTCCACTACGGCGTCTCTCATAATCAGAGCTGGTTTTGGGACGTTAAACCCCACAAATCAATCAAATCAAGGCCACTGATAGCCAGCTATCATTAAATTGCAATGAATGCGGGCGCGAGACATCTTTCCAAAATTAAATTTCTTGTCTAAGTACTGGGATGAACGTGCTCGTCTTGTATCAGAGGCCTATCACATCCACAGTAGTGGAGAAGCATGCGTTAGTGTACCCTCCGTTTCCCTTCTTTCGAAGGAGATATCGTACCTGAGTTGTTAATCTGAAATATGTAGCTGGATTCTGCACATGCTGATTTTGTTGCGTCATTTACTATTGATAGTGGCGGCGTACTTATGCACGACGATTCATGCAATAAATAAATATGGTTGTTAGTCAGTGCCCGTTGTTGTGCTCTCCCTTTGTCCTGTTCTGTGCTGTTTCGTCTTTCCATCACGCCTTTGTAATGAGTTCGTCCAAGGCGGTCCCAAGAGCTTTCCGCTTAGACAACTGATCGGTCGGGGATTGCATCAGCCGTGTCAAAATTGTGTTTGACCAGCGTAGTGCTCTCCCGACGATCCGTAACGACAGCTTAGCCCTTTCCGCTTGCGGCATATTGTCTGCTTCGGTCAAAAGCGGGTGCACTGGTTTTCTGTAAACCATGCCGCATTGTTGTACCGCCGTTTCGCACCCTCTCCGCGTGCTTTCCTTCTATCTAATTCGTCCAGTATCCGGGCAATGCCATGCCTTTGACTGCACGGGTGCTTTTGAGAAAAGATTTAGCTCGCCTCCGCGTGTTCTTGGTAACCTCCGCTGCGAATGCCTATCACAATTACCTATCTTGGCCAGGAAGTGTCGACCCAAGAGGCATTGACAGACCGGGCTGATGCACGAACCGTTGTCGCCTCACAAGCCTAACTGCCCTGCTTGGTTGTGGTTTGGCTGAAGCAAGGCGAAAAACGGTGTTGCTTTCTCTCAAGCGCAAATTGTTCTCGATGACATGATGAAACATTTCGTCTCCAAGCAAAGAAGCGTTTGCTCCAGTATCCAAAAAAGCTACAAATATCTTCCGAGCTATCGTTAACTCGGTCAAAGGTGCGGGCGAATATGCGACATTTCCTCCGCGACATGCCGAGGGAGCTAGTGATCCGACCGCATCAGTGGTACTTCTCGATCGTCCCGCGATATCCCACGTGCTTCACCTGTGGCCTCGTCCCTTTCCCGAACCACGCGTCTGCTCCTGAGCGGGTGTGCGGCGACACTCGCGGGCTATGTGCCCCGTTGCACCATATTGGTAACAACGGCCGCTGAAACCGCGCTGCCCCGGGCGCTGGTCATCGCGTTCCGGTAGGACATAGCTCCGTCGCTTCGTGGCGTGCGGCTCACGTGGTCTCATGCTGGCCTCGCGCTCCTGATGTGGAGCGTGATGTGCGGGGAAATCGTGGGCCGTTTTGAGCACGTAGGCGTAAGGGTAGACATAGGCGTAAGGGCGCGGTCTGATAGTTCCCACCCACGTGGTACCTGTTCGTCAACAAACGTTGCTGACGCGTTGCCCGTACGCGGCTGTGCGGCGACAGCACCGCCGTTCCACGCGCAACGAGGTTTGAGTGACATCGCTGCGCACGTACGCGGGCGATATGCTCGCTCAGCGAGGATGTCCCCCTGTATACGGCTGATTAGCCGCGGCGCCGAATTCTTCGAGGTCTGCAAAATTGCATCCTTTAAAATGTGCCGCGAATGTCGTCTGTGCTTGCCATGTAACGCGCTCAACTTTCTCCGCATTCGAGGCGAGAGGGTTGGCGAGGCGTTAAATTTCGTCCGTCGCTTGAACATACAACAGGAATTGGTGCGGATGCTGGCCACGTAGTTAGAACTCCCTCCTCAAACGCCACTCAAGATTCGCCAGATGAAATTCGTCGCGGAATTTCACGTGAGATTCCTCTACCGTGCAGGCGTGATGTCCAGCCAGTCGGAACCGCCGAGCCACTTTCTCTGTCAGCAAAACAGAGACCACGCGGGCTAGAAGTTCAGCGCTGGAAAGTCCCGCTGCTTGTTGGTAATAGAGCAATCGATTAAACTACTCGTTGTGCTCTTACTATAGTAGTAGTCATTATAGGTAGGCATGTCTACCTTGGGACATGGTCTGCCACTCTGCGGAGCTACCCGAGCATTGTTTTTCAAGACACTCTATAAGCTCTGCATAACAAGTAACACGCTCTGCAAGAGTACCTCGCTCGAGGGCACGCTATTGGGCGAAGAATCGGCCACATCTGCAGCAAGGGCAGAACCATCTTGTGCCTGTCGCGTCTCACCGTTCGTGTCGCGGTGTGACCGGTTGCGCAGCGTCGCGCACGCCGTATCAGGCGTAATCCCTGCCCACACGGTTGCTGCGGCATCCTGGTTCTTCGGCGTGACACTGCCAAAAGTAATGCTGTCGGACAGTCCGAACATTATCTGGGCATTGGCAATAGGCTCCACATTTTGCACCACGACACCGGAGAACATGAACAAATCGTGGAAATCCGACGTGCTCGATATTGTCAAAATTTGCCTGCAAGCCCGCGGTACATTGCAATAACAAAATTAATTCCTTTGCGAAATTTGCCCTTGGTTGGGCGCCAGATGAGGTTCGCTTTATGCACAGCTGATTCTTAAGCCGAGCTCCGGTTCCAGCCGCACACATTCGCTCCGCGCACGTGTACATCGCCTTCACATAGCGCGATGACCGCAACTACGGCGGCGTCGGGGGAATAGGGCAACTGGTTAAGCACAGCAAGTAACACTTTATTGCTTCACGAACAATACCATGAACACTTCGCGTAGAGGCATAGTCCGCTCTCTGTAAAAACTAGTATAACGAAAGGTAGGCTTACTCCTCGGTTGATGGGGTGTCGCGGATAAGGCTGGACGACAGGTCCGCCACTGGCACCACAGAGGGACCGGTCTCACTAATCGATAGTCCTTTTATACCTTCCGTCTCAATGTTCTGCGAGCAGAGGGCGTTCTCCCTCGCAGAAAGACGGAAACCTGTTGCCTCGAGGAGTGGATCGAGAGCTGGCGCGTAACACTCTAAAGGCGGAACGGAACGGAAAGGGTGGCCTGGAGGCATCTGTTACCCAACAGCGCGGCCCCCTCGCTTGCGTCGCAGGTGTGCTCTTGCGCCAACGTTCAGGGATGAAAATGAATGCGTGTGCTCCCCCACAAACATCACAATGTGAGCTGCACGTGTTTCTTGGTAATACTTTCTTCGTTCTTGCAAAGAGCTTATGCCATATAATGCTGCGCAGTCGAAAGCAGGTAAAATATATGTTGTCTCTATCGCCACAAAAATCGCCCACTGTGCAGAGCCCATAACTCTTACGCTGTAAAAAATGCGTTGGCAAGAAACGAGTCACAATGATGGAAAGTCTATAACATTAATTATTCGGTTTTACGTGCGAAAACCACGATATGGCTATGAGGCACATCGTACTGGAGGACTCGTAAAATTGCCCAGCTAGAATTCATGGCGTGCACTTATGACGTACAATAGGGCCCCCTACCAATTTTGCCTCAATCACAAACGGTCGCTAGCTATTGCAGCCTCACAAGAAGCTCGAGCACATCCGTAATTACAAGACTACAAGCAGCGCCGAAGATAAAACAGAAAGGTCGCGTCATTGATGGATAATCGTCTTAGATCAAGATATCACAAAAATGAAAAGGGTAAAGAAGAGTGGTAAACACAGGCGGCACGGGAGAGGCAACAATGGGACAAGCGTGCATTAAAAGAATGACCGATACATGAAACTATCTTATCGTTTTTTTTTTCAATATGCTGCGAAGATGAACTGCTCGGCTTTCATGTGAAAGGTTCGCGAATTGTGCTCAATGGATGTGATGTCTCCAAGGATTCCCTACTCGAAAATCATTTATTAAAAACAAAACGTGAAAGTTAGTCGCAAGAAGAGTACAACAAATTCACGGGTCGCAACACTGCCCGCTAACATTCCACCCGCGAGCACACAGCGGGCCGTCGTCGGAGGGGAGTCGGCGAACGAACTGTTGCATGCGCAGTTCCCAATATAGACTATTACAGTACTGTGCATCGAAGCATACGCTTTGCATACGTCTAGTGACAAGCAAACGTAAATTTCTTGGATGTCACCAGACAAATAGATTACTGTGAACTTTTTGCCACTCTTCCGCTAATCAACAGAACTAAAACACTCCCTCCATTATCAAGGCCACCCGCACCATTATGAATACAGCATTCTATAGAGCAAGGCCCACAGTCAATCTGACTTTAGAAACTGGCTCGGGGCCTGATCCATATGCCAGGTCCTGAAGGGACACCTTTTCTGACTGCAGCGCACAAAGGCTACGCAATGTGTGCGATAAAGAAAAAAAGGACACCTCACAACGAGTTAGTGATGACGCAGTAAAGAAGCATGACATGGCACTGACAATCTGATTCGTGTCACTGAACGCGTAATAATTCCACGGATTTTACGAAGCAAACCCACGGTATGCTTGTGAGATACGCCGTAGTGGATGGCTCCGGAAATTTCAGCCACCCGAGGTCATTTTACGTGCACAGTACACGTGCCTCATCATTACGCCTCCATCGATATGCAGCTGCCGCAGGCGGGATGAGATCCTGCAATCTTAGGTTCACAAGCCGAGTGCATTAGTACCAGACCACCGTGGCGGGGCCCCTGCACATTTAACTTGCAACAGAGTGTTATGAATAATTTCTTTAAAAAACGTAAGAACAGAAAGTGGACATGCAAAAGTCCCTACGGACAAACGAAAAACGAAATAGATTTCATAACGTGCAGTGATCGAGGTATAGTACAAGACACGGAAATGGTTAAATAAGGTCAGATTTAGTGACCACAGACTAGTAAAGGCGAAGATAACCATCAATCTAAAGCGGTCAAGGACAACGTTAATCACGCGGAAGCAGGCCAACCTCGATGTCGTCAGGGCGAAAACAGAATTTAAACTTGCACTTAAGAACAAGTATGAGGCTCTAGGACAGGAAGAAAATAAGGACATAGAGAACATGAACGAAGACATTACTAAGCTGATGACCGAACCAGCGATCGAAGTAGGGGGCAAAGCACTGACAAGGCCTGCGAAAACCAAATCTCATTTCACGCAGGCTACACAATAATCTTAGTTACGCCCGTCTATACGGCTCAACAAACGCGTTCAATAACTCTGCGCTTCCGCGAGCCATCCGTCTCTGGAATAGCCTGCCTGATCACATTGCCTCCCAGACTAACCATGATAGCTTCCGCGATATCTTAACAAGCCATTACACAAGCCTCGGCGAGTAGATACCGTACTGTGTAGCGCAAACAAACTTAGCCTTTGGCAATTCTTCAACCCGCAGATATCATCACAGCTAATCTCTGTGTCTGCTTATGTCAGGTCATACATCGCGATCTTTTTTTGTTTTGCCTTCACACAGGAAATGTACTGTAATTCTGTTAGCCTACGTGGTAGTTATTTCCCGTCTGAATTTTTATAACTGCATTGCAAGCTTATTTTTGTGAATAAAGTCAGTTTTTTAAGAATATAATTGTGTACACGAAGAATATGCCTAGCTTGTCGGTTCTTTTTCTTGTGCGCAATCGATGCGCCGTTTTGTTTACACATTTATTACCTGTATATTTCATGCATAAGGGACTGTACCCTTTTTAGTTTTTAGTTAACACCTGCTTTGTTGTGCATTTGTTTCGTTTGTATTGTTTTTATGTTTGGTATGTTTATATACGTATACTTTGTGTAATACCCCCTTTACCCAATGCTCCCAAATGGGGCCTGTAAGGTACTTTGAAATAAATAAATAAGATCTCTTAGTCTACTAAAAATCTCATCAAACAACGCCAACAGATGAGGATAACTGTTGTTGTTTGTTGTTTTGTGGGGTTTTGCGTCCCAAAACCAGTTCTGATTATGAGAGACGCCGTAGTGGAGGGCTCCGGAAATTTCGACCACCTGGGGTTCTTTAACGTGCACTGACATCGCACAGCACACGGGCCTCAACATTTCGCCTCCATCGAAATGCAGCCGCGGCCGGGATTCGATCCCGCGACCGTCGGATCGGCAGCCGAGTACCTTAGCCACTAGACCACCGTGGCGGGGCAGATGAGGATAACTAACTCACGAGATAGGATAGAATTTCCCGAGCTGTCTAAGCTCATCAATAAAAGTAGAGTCAGGGACACACGTAACCATAACGTGAAAGAAATAGCAGCAGCCGTCAAAAAAGGATCAGCATCAAAACAACTAAAAAGAGGCTTGTGAGGGAAAGAACATAATGCATGCAGTGAAAGATAGGCAGGGCAACAGCCTTACCCATTTCAGTGATATAGCCATGTTGGCCGAGGACTTCTGAGCTATACAGCTCAAATACGAGTCACCCCATCATGAGTGTAATAAATGTCGATCAGGACACCGAAATTCCATGCCTCACTGTGGACGAGGTTAGAAAAGCAATTCAGGGCATGTCCCGCGCACAAGCGTCTGTAGAAGACGGCATAACGGCAGACTTCATCAAAGATGGAGGAGACTTCCTAACTAGAAGGCTCGCCACTCTATAAACACAATGCCTCAAAACTTCAAATGTACCAGTCAGCTGGAAAAACGCAAATATTCTACTATTACATAAGAAGGGAGATGTTAAATACTTGAGGCACTACATGACGCTCAGTCTACTCTCAGCACCTTACAAAATTTTCACAAAAGGTATCTCAAAAAGAATAAGGGCCACACTTGAATTCAATCAACCAAGAGAGGAAGCAGGGTTCAGAAAAAGATACTCAAACATTGACCACCTTCATGTGATCAATCAAGTAATCGAGAAATCCGCGGAATACAACAAACCCCTCTATATAGCTTTCATACACTACGAAAAGGCTTTCGACTCGGTAGAGATACCAGCAGTTGTAGAGGCATTACGCCGGCCAGGAACATGCGATAGCTACGTAAACACAATAACCAACATCTATAAGAATTCTACAGCAACCCTATTCCTCCTTAAGAAAAGCAGAAAAATCCCAATACAGAAAGACGTCAGACAAGGAGATACATTTTCTCCAATGCCGTTTACTGCATATTTGGATGAAATCTTGAAAAGACTAGACTGGGAGGAGACAGGGCTAAGGATTTACGGAGAATATCCAAGTAACTTACGATTTGCAGACGACATAGAACTCTTTAGCAATAATGGCGACGAACTGCCAAAGATGACTGAAGACTTTATCCGAGAAAGCTCTAAGGTAGGATTAAGGAAGAACATGCACAAAACAAAGCTAATCCTAAGTGGCACAGCGAAAAAAATACCCGCACCTCCCCGAGGGGGATTGTGAGGATGCAGAGCATTTTGTTGTTATACCGCCGTTAATTACGTTGGCGTTACGGTGTTAAATTGTTTGGGTGTTAAATTGCGTGCTAAATTGCCATCACACACATCGCGCGACGGCGACCGACCGACCACGGAGACACACAACGGACGAAGACGAAACGGTTAACGAACGTCTTTATTGAGCCAGCAGCGTCAGTCTTCTCAGAGTCGCGCACCACTCGCTTTGGGTACTTTGAGTACGATGGCCTTGTGGTCGGTGAAATGAAGCGTGAGTGGATCCGGTAGCAGCGGCTGTAGCTTGAAATTGCTGAAGCTGTCCGCGTCGGAACTGCATTGGGATCGACAGCTCGAAACACTCGAACGCCTGCGCGTGTGTCCGGAAGGTCGCGCTCGCGCGATCGAAGAGCTGAGCGCGCTGGAACGGGTGGAGCTCGTCAACAACGACCCGGTTGCATGCGCAATCTACACTCACCGGATCTTCGACGTGATCATGAACATCCTGGGATTCGTTGGCGTCCATTCAGCGCATCGGACGGCGCTGCGCAATCAACCGAAGAAGCAACTGAGCCAGCGGGCGTATGCACGGGGTATATAAAGCAACTGCCGTGGAGAATGCGAGAAAGGCGCGCATGCGCGCTTTATCGTACAGCTGTGTAATGTGACACGGAGGGGAAGCGCGCCAGCGCGCAGACGGCGTGGAGAGGAGGAGAAGATAGGAGGGTACGAGCGCGCGTTATCGCACAGGCGGCGTGAAGAGAATGAGGAGCGGTGCGGACGGACGGCGACGCGTGACAGGCCCCCGCTATTAGATGCTCTGCATCTAAAACGTGGCTTCACGATCGGAAACCAGACATTAGAAGTCGTAGAAGAATACCTATATCTAGAACAGCTACTGACAAGAGAACCCGCCTATATAAAAGAAATCCACCGTAGAATAAACATGGTACGGGAGACATTTCCAACTCATGAAACGAAAACTACTACTATCACTCAAGCGGAAACTACTGCATTTTGCCAGTAGTGACATACGGGGCAGAAACCTGGAGAATTACGAAGAAGCTCGAGAGGAAGTTAGGAACCGCGCAGCGGGGGAAAGAACAAAAATGATAGGCGTTATATTAAAGGGGTCCTGACGCACCCTTCGCGCTTGGTTTTCAAAACGGCTGGTGTGTATTGAAGGCTACTCAGAAATAAATATTCGAAAGAATTTTCCGACAAGGTGTGATAGGAGGAAAGATATTGCGACCGGAAAATCTCCCTTTCACACTGCGTCTCAGCTCGGCGGAGCCGACTGATTATGACTGTGGTGGGCGGCGCCAGAGGAGGTGTCCTGCCGACCGCGTTACGTCACCCGGATTCAATGTTGTGTTGTTCTCCTTCCGCCCTGCTTGGCGAGGCTGCCCAGTGGTGTTGGCAACTCACATTTCCGGTCGCCTGCTCGGTGCGCGCCCCGACTGCGCGCGATCTTTCTACATCCTACTGCATTGTTTCTGAGCCCCGACCCGCTGTTTATTTCCCTTCATCACACAGGCGCGAGCACGCAAACACGCGCTGGCGTCCTCCGTGCGCTACTTACTTTCGATCTTGCTCGTACGTCAGCACCGGGCAAAACAGTGAGCGATGAATCCTGCGCTGCGAGCTCTGGTTGAACGTGTGACTGAAGCGATTGGCTTCGACCCTTACAGCGAGACACCAAGAAAACGCAAAACTCGAGCACCGGACGAGCCAGAACTCCCAGGACTTTCGTGACGCGGCGGCGATGATGTGAACTGGTACGTGAAAGCTTACAGCACTGCACATTTCCTTTACCGCACATCACTATTTCTTCACAGCTCCCATGTATGACTAATTTTTTCGCGTGAATTGCAGTATTTGTAATAATTGCCACGAACGTTCAGTTACAATCATGTCCGCTTCTCTAGTACACACTCAGAAAGCCAGCACCTATCGCGATAGAGCCCGATCTTGACTGAAATCTGCGTTGTCCGACGATCCACATTGGTTTGCGTGATTTCTTCCGCACTGGCCCAAAGGAGCATTTCAATTTGTCTATTATGCTGTTACAATTGCAAATATAAAACTTTTATTTTTTTAAACTGCATTCTTCCGTGTGCGATAGTGATTCAAGCTTTTCTCTAATTGGCTGTGAACGTATGCCTGCAACTATAATAACAAGCCTCCGATCGCTACCAAGAGGCATGCCTTCTATGCGGGTCGAGCCAAATAACAACAAAAGGTTATCGTGTCATAGACTATCTAGAGCGGGCTCGATCGCAACTTGCTTTCATGCATTTCGGCGAAAGGTCATCGCGCGCTACCTGCAGGAAGACTCGTCTGAGATCGCTATACTTTCTTAATTGTAAGCCGCAGCAGCGCTGAACGGCAGTGTTGTGTGACTGTGATAACTTAAAATGAACCAAGCATCGTCGGAGCGTTTGTCCAAAGTGATGCGTACAGCTGATCAGGGCAGCCATGTCATTCTAGCTTCCAAACTGTGTACTATCTGATTCGCGCGGCCACCTCGCAAAACTGGTAGATAGGGGGGACCGTAACAGGATAAAAAAAGCGAGCTTGCTAAACGGCTTGTCTTCAAGAAATATCTTCCTGCGTGATTATGCATGCAGGTTTACCTGTGGGCACTGCGTGGCAACCGAAAATGCGCTCGAGAACGTATCCTGTCAGGATATCTCCAACGCGACTGCATAACCCGCCACTCTCACTTTGCAAGTGTGTGCTTGAACCCGGCCGTCTTGGAAGCACTATATGGGAGGTGACACAAAGCGGCACTAAAATCGAGCGAGAAATACACAAGTACTTGCAAAGCGCATAGTTAATGTGGCCTTCACTTGCTTTCTTCTTGCTTGCAGAACTATCGATTTGTGGCATGCAGGATGTTCACGAGGTGGATTCGGAAAAGGCTTCGCAGGTACAATAGAGTTGTACTGCCTGCTTGCATGGTTGCCAGGATTAGGAACGAGCTCCTGTCAGCCACTTATGTATGCTTCCAGTACCCCATGCAAAAGTAAGTGCAGCTACTTTTACACAAGTCACAAGAAAGCATTTTGATAGTGTGCTCAACTCGTAAAAGTAATTATAAAACTCAAAGTAATTACGGCTTGTGCATGCAGTTGGCTTTCAACGCTCACTGTTGAAGTTGAAGTGGAGGAGTCTCTCCTTGAGTGTTTTTTATGGTGCTTTCTGATTTTGTGTAGCACTGTGCTGGTGTGAAGAATGCGACTGTAACGACATGACCAAGTGCAGTTTAGTTTATTTCCCTCAATTCCATCAGGGCCTAAAAAGTGTTCTGAGAGACAGGCACATGTAGTATAGAAATTGCACCGTCAAAGAATGTCAACAGCTAGGTTACAATATCAATTTAAAGGTTTATTTATTTATTTAATGACAGTACACAGCAACATTCTTGGCCCTTGCATAAGGGGCTTCGAAACGCATGAAAGAACAATGCAACACAACAAGTAGCAGTGAACAAATATTGAATGAATGAAACCAAAATGTTGTACACACACATAATTCACTCATGGGAATGTCATGCTAAGGGTTTCAGAAAGCTAGAGGACTGGAAAGAGGCCTTAGGAAGAAAGTTACAGTCAGAAATGGTCCATGGGAAAACTGCGTTTGAAAGTTGCAGTTCTTGCAAAAATTGGTTAGACCTGATGGCTTCCAGTGTGCTGTGTCCATCTAATAGAAAGGCAGTATTTGGTTTGTTCAAGAAAGACTAAATAATAGACTTTATAAAAGGCACTGTGTGTGGTGAATGTGCACACACATCACATCTTCCTGTCCCTATCATCATTCTTTGCCCCCTCTTCTCCGCTTTTCATTTTCTACCTGTGCAGATTTTCAGGCCAGAGTGCACTAAGGCCAACCGCTGTGCCTTCCGATAAATTATCTCTTTCCCTCTGAGCAGAGTGAAAAAATTATGAATATTGAGCTGCATTCAGCATGCAGTCTCAGAAACACATTTTGTTTTGTCCGCCCCTAAACTTTTCACTGTATCAGTTTTGAGTATAAGGTTACATATGCCAGCTGTAGTGATTAGCATAATAGGAAAATGTGATGATGAATTAGTGAAAAAAGAGTGACTGCATCCATCATCAAGAATCAATGCAGATTTAAAGTGGTCATTAAATGCTTTGGTAACACTAAGGTTATCTAAGCATAAAGCCCAATTTTTCTGTTTTCTTTTTCACTGTATCTTGTACTTCTTTCTACTCGTCTTTCTCTCCCCAAACTCCCTCCCCACGCAGAGTAGCATGTCAGCGATATTTCAACGCCGGCTAAATTCTCTGCCTTTCAATAAAAAGCTCTCTCTCTCTTTAAGCACGATTTATAAAAAAAATCAAATGAAGAAAAACAGCTCTGACTTGGTGGACTGACGGCTTTACAGAACTCTGATGGCTTGTTTTTATGAATGAGAGCAAAGGATTATCGAATTAACCATTGGGTTGTTCACGCAGGTGCCTGATACGACAAATTGACAAAGTACGCAAGTGTATAATCTGACGCATGTACCAAGGATCCTTGGGATGGCACTTTACACACTTGGTTCGCATGTGATAAGTATACAATGATTAGCGATTGCACAAAAATAGCTTAAAAACACGTCAACATTGTAATAGTTTGCACTGCTCGAAAACTCAAGGGTGGATACCAACATCTCAGTTTTGGAGTCATCAGATAAGCAAGCAGTGTGCTCAATGTTCAAGACATTTAAGGAAACTGCTGGGTAAGAAGTAAAATTATGCGCCTCGTGTTTCATTATATAGTTTTACTGCCTCACATTCCCATTTTCGGTTTCATGCCAAAGCGAAATAACTTGTCCGAAAAGCACTGGCTTCTGTGGTGCATTGAAGAATGCTATGCAAATGACAATGATAGAAATTCCTCACTTTGTGCCATGTTATTTGTTTGCAGGTGGCAAACTGGAGCCCAACATTACGCTGGAGTGTTGTTCACCGTGTTTGTGTCATTCACACTGCTGGGTGATGTTAATTATTGTACTATGGCCTGCGATTCATCTTGCAAAGCTCTCATCAAAGGAACGCTGGCAGCCTGTGTCTACCTCAGGAATGACAAGTGGAAGCTCTCCGGCGTCTGCCTCTTCTGCGCCTGGCACTGGTGTTGAACCACGTGCTGGCTGAAACCTCCACGTTGGTGATGGGCACCCACTGCTTCACACTGACTTGATGCGTCCAGATGTGCACATGTGTCAGTTTCCACACCTGCTCATTTACATGCATAGGCACTGAGGATGGCCTTTGATGCTGCAAAATTTCCCACATAATGTTTTGAAAAACTACAGAGCATCTATTTTTGCTATGTTGAAGAAAGAATTGGCCATCAGATTAACAACACACTTTCACACTGTTGGTTGTGTTTTGCTGTTTACACCATTGTTTTTCACTTATTTTGATAACTGAAGTGCTTACACAGGTGTACAGGCCTTGTGTTAGGAGCGCACTGGCCTTTGCACCACTCAAAAAAGCTAGAGCTTGTACCCAAACGATTTAAAAACTACCAAATTTCAACTTTGCTGTGCTAAAGGTTGTCTCATCCAAAAGTCGTAGCTTGCTCAAGTAATGTTTTTGTATGGTGTCACTGCCTCTTTATATGGGGTCTCTGTAGCAACTGTCTTGTTTATGATGGCTGTCTGAGTGCCAACATTGCACACAGCAGGAGGACAGGTGCATCTACAGATCTGAACCTGCAAGTTACGCACTTTGAACTGAGAGCTGCATAGAGCTTTAAGTCATTTTTAGCACAGGATCACAGAAAACTTGAGGGCATCTGGTGCTTATGTGACATGACACTTCCATGCCAGCTGCAGATGAATGCACTTTGCTGGACCAGTGCCATGCTGAGTCTGTGAATCAAGTGTTTTAAGTAGAAGGGCATTATAGTTTCTGTACACCTACTCACCCCCTGTGAACCTCCAGCCTGTGTGTCGCAAGATGGGGCTGTTCTGGTGAACTAGCGATTATGTTCTTCGTGCACTGGATCCCTGGGATATGAAAATATGTGTCACTATCATATATTAGCCCACTGATCGTGCTAATTGAATGTCACTTCACGTTGCCATAAATGCCTAAATGTGAAATAGTGCTTGTGTGTTTAGGATGCCAATCTGCTACACTCAGGTATTCGCCCCCAACGACTGATTGTTTAATTACAACATGAAAATTTAGAGACAAAGTGAACGTGTATGCGTAGACAGGGTTTTCAACTGCTCCCTGTTCCCCGAAATCTTGACACTCTGTATGTGCGCTACATGCACACATATAAGCACCCACATGCACACACCTGCAGTTGTGCTTACTGACCAACACATCTGTATTGGACCACCCAGAGCATATTTAGCATGATATGAAGCAGTACAACAGTCTGTGAACTAGTCTAAGCATGTTGTTTGACATTTTATAGCTCCCTGTGCTCAACTGAATGGCAACACTACATGTGTTACATCATACAGCTTCTATGGCCTGCCATGTAATCCAGCTGGCTGGTTAATGCAATATTATAATTTTCAAATTAGTGAATCATTAAAAAGATCATGCAACACGTGAAGAAAAAGTTTGAGTTCTTTCACTGAAAAATAAACCATGTGGTAGTGTACATTGCAGTCAATTTAATGGAAATCATGTCATTGGCCACAATAGCGTGGTACAGTTTTACTTCTATTTTCTTAATGAAAGCACTTGACAAAAATAAAGCACTGAATGTCAATGTGCTTTTTCGTCACTTTCTTTGAGAATGCATATTTGGTACTTGCTGCCAATTTATGCTTGTTGTGCTTGCACTCACCAGCATTGACCTTTTCACAGAGCTGCAACATTTTCTAAGGTTTACTCGGCTCATATTGCTCATTAACAAATCAAACACTTGTACGTTTATGCCAATAGTATTGCGCCTTATATAAATGAACCTGAAGCACAATTTGGCTTTCTGCCTCACTGAACGATTGGTAAGCTCTGAAAATGAATACCTAGAAGAGTCACTTCTACTGAGCTACTGTTACGTACGGTGTTGTGTTGTACGCATAAATACATACATGCTACAGATTTGAATGCTAATTACACCATCCATGCAACAAAATTTGTATTCCCGACTGCGTAAAATATTATATACAGTATTTTCTCCTGCGCTTTACTGGCGAGTGTTTCATCGGACTGCTAAAAAAGTTAGCAACAAATAAAGAATGTTAAGTGTGCACTTTTCACTTGCCTGTATGCCAGGAAGAAACAACGTAGGCAGGGCATTTGTCTGCAGATGAAAACGTGTCCAACTGATTCCTTCACCCTGCGGCAGTTCGGGATCGTGAAGGGAGGCAGCACGGCGAAGTGTCTGCCGCCAAAGTGTAGGTCGTTTCGCTTCTCCGTGGGTGAAAGGCCAATACGCTGCAGCCATGCACACCGCAAGGCGTCATCGCGAGGCAGCATATATCAGGACTTCATGCCTTTCCTGTCGCTGACTTTGCAGCCGACGGCAGCGCAGGACACCATTTGTTCTTTGCCCGTTACTCCCTGGGTTAGGTGTGCGCGCAGTGCGCGCTCGCTTGATGACGCCGACTGCGGTGCAGAGTTTCACATTCGCCAGATTGAGCCCATCCGAAAAAACGACAGCCAGCTCCAGCACAGCTGTTTAAGCGCGGCCGAAACTGAAGAGTGGATCGCACAGAAGCAGCCGAAAAACCACTGCAGTGGCTGCGCGATAACTCCGAGAGGATATATCCCGTCGGTGAAAGTCCACAGCACAGGTACATCTTATCACGCAAGCTGAATCTCCCAGCGGCAACCAAAGGTTGATTGGTTAGGACAGATAACCCGTTTCCTTAAACGTTGAACGTCGCTTCCGCTGCATCTGATCGTGGGAAACGGGTTGTGCGTGCTACCTTCGAGTGAAAGTTCGCGATAGTGCCGCGGCGTTACAAAGGGCGCGCGTCAAAAAGCAACCGCAACTTCGACAACCTAGGTGCATTAGCGCGTTCTAGTAGTACATACACGAACGTTACTTTTCTTTATTATTGACGAAACTTACGGGCTTCAAACAAACGCAGCACCAACTCCGCAGTGCCAAAAAGACGCGCGAGCGCGCCGAGTAGTGCAGACGACAGTTTTCTTCTACCGGAAATGCCTCATTCACATCAAAACTTTAAACGAAGTTGACAGATTTGTTGTTTACTTCATGTTGTTTATTTACTTGCAAAAGATATTATACACAGCGACAGCATAATCAAGTTCATTTGATTCAAACGTGATTCAAACATCGCTCTTAATTTATACCGGCTACCAGCCAATAGCAGCAATGTGCTCCATTTCGTCATAGAGCATATTAAAAAAGAGTGAGAACCGGGCTTTTTTTGAAGCGAGACCTCCTGGGTAGCAGACAACTTTGTGCTTGCCCTGTTAACTGTAGGTTTCGCGCACGACTGTAGAATTTGGGTGAGCTGTTTATTGCAGCCTACACTGTCGACAGAACGTGTTTTTTCGCGAAGTCCGAGGGGCGCTTCAGGACCCCTTTAAGAGATAGAAAGACAGCCGAGTGAGTCAGAGACCGCGCAGCGGGGGAAGGAACAAAAATGATAGGCGTTATATTAAGAGATAGAAAGACAGCCGAGTGAGTCAGAGAACAGACGGGAGTCGCCGACATAATAACCGACGTTAAGAAAAAATGGACATGGGGAGGCCACGTGATGAGAAGGATAGATAACCGATGGAAAGTTAGAACGACGGAATGGATACCAAGAGAGGGCAACCGTAGGCGCGGACGACAGAGAATAAGATGGGGGGACGCAATAAAAAAATTCGCCGGCGTCAAATGGAATCAGCTCGCGCAGGACAGACAAGAATGGAGAGGATTGGAAGAGGCCTTCGTCTTGCAGTGGACGTAAGATGGGCTGACGATGACACTAGAAAATCTCCTACAGTGACTTTGGAGCATAAGGAATGGATTTGCAATGAGCGCTGCACTGCAAGAAGCTATGTTTATATCCAATGCCTCTAGGGCGGAATCATGACCTGGAGTAGCACGGCACTTGCATTTTCATTCTCATGTAGACAGACGTTCCACTCTTTGAGATAAAGGTGTAGTAGAAAGCCCATATCACTCTCTCTTTTTAACATAAAGAGGTGAATGAGTATTATTCCGCCTGATTCTTTCGAAGGGCATAAGCAGGCGCAATAGAGTAATTCGGACCTTTTACTTACGTGATTACATTCACAGTTTTGAAGGTTAATAAAGCATGCAATGATATTTATGTATTCCCTATTTTGAAAAGGCGAACATCGTTGAAAGTGACAGATTTACGAGTCCCATCCGCATAGCGTCTTGGGTAGCATTAGCTTTTGAAGATATGTGACGGAGACGCAAGGGTGACGAGATGATTATTTACAGTGTTGGCGGAACCCACAAAATGGCTAAAGGCACACACATGCGCAAGCGTTTCAAGAACACTCGTCGTCGTTCTTACTTCTTAGGGCTCCGCACTTGCCCCCACTGCAATGCTTCGTAACATCACTCTCCCGAGGCGTAAGCGCCGTAAAGGCGCTTGTGAGGACGACGAGAAACTGGCAGAACAGTATGGCTTGAGTCGTGAAACATGAAGAACGTCGGTCTGTTGCGAGGAGGTCGAAGAGGCAGGGACGAGTGGCGCTATCTCGTAGTTGGCGTCACTAAGCTGGCGCAGAACTTTGTAGCGCCCGGTATAACGGGAGAGTAGCTTTTCGGACAACCAGACGTGGCGGCGTCGTGACCAGAAGAGAACGAGAGAGCCCGGCGTGAACTGCACACTCCTATGCTGGCTGTCGTAACGAGCTTTTGCTGTTCTTGTGACGAGGAATGGCGATCGTGGGCAAGTCGACGAGCGGCACGGGCTTGAGTAATGGCCCCGCTGGCGTACTCAGTCAACAACTGTGCAGCTGAAGGAAGGAGTGTGTCAAATGGTAACTTTGGGTGCCTGCCAAATAGTAAGTAAAACGGTGGAAAACCAGCGGTATCATGTCGTGACGAATTGTACGCAAAGGTAATGAATGGGAGTGCTTTGTCGTACATTGATAACATCTGAGTGAGCGTTCGGTTGAGGCGCTCGGTCAATCCGTTCGTCTGCGGATGATAAGCGGTGGCAATGTGGTGTTCAGTGGAGCACGCACGGAGGATGTCATCCACGACACGTGAGAGAAAATATCTCCCGCGATCGGTAAGTAGCTGCCGAGGAGCGCCATGCTGAAGAATGATGTCATGCAAGAGAAAGTCTGCGACATCAGTGGAAGAACTTGTTGGCAACGCCCGGGTGATGGCAAAGCGGGTGGCATAATCTGTTGCGACGGCAACCCATTTGTTTCCTGAAATTGACGTAGGAAAGTGGCCCAGCAGATCCAGGCCAACACGCGAGAACGGTTTAGAGGTACGTCGATAGGATGTAGGAGGTCGGACGGAAGGACAGAAGGGCGTTTGCGGCGTTGGCGCTGGTCACAAGCAGCGGCATAACGTACCACAGAGCGATACATGCCAGGCCAGAAAAAGCGACGCCGCACGCGATCGTACGTGCGGGAGACACCTAGGTGGCCAGCTGTGGGTACGTCGTGAAGCTGGTGAAAAACACCGGATCATAGATGTTGAGGTAAGACAAGCAGAAGTTCCGGGCCATTAGGGCTGAAGCTACGACGATACAGGATGTCGTGTAATTCGAACAGGCGAAGAGAAGGGTCTGGTGCTGAAGACGTTAGACAGTCATGATGGACCGTAACGAGGCGTCTCGTTGCTGTTCGCTGCGGATGTCGCCCAAAGCACGAATGGAGAGTACGCAGGTGTCTGAGTCTGGGTCAACGACGTCGGGAGCATCAATTGGTTGACGTGATAAACAGTCTGCATCTTCGTGCAGGCGTCCCGACTTGTGATGCACAGTGAACGAGTATTCCTGGAGTCGAAGTGCCCATCGAGCGAGACGGCCATACGGGTCCTTGAGTGACGAGAGCCAGCAGAGGGCGTGGTGGTCCGTAACGACACAAAATGTGCGATCATACAAATAAGGTCTAAATTTGGTCACTGCCCACACCAAATCCAGGCATTCATGCTCAGTTATTGAGAACTTCTGTTCCGAGGGCGAAAGAAGACGGCTGGCATAGACGATTACTCTGCCCTTACCGTGCTGTTTTTGCCCAAGGACAGCGCCTATTCCATGGCCACTGGCATCAGTTCGAAGTTCTGTGGGCGACGAGGGATCGAAATGGGCCAGTATTGGTGGCGTAGTGAGCAAATGAATGAGGGCAGAAAAAGAGTCTGCGTGCTCTAGGCTCCATACGAAGGGAACGTGCTTTTTCAAAAGATCCGTAAGCGGTCGGGCTAATGCCCGCGAAGTTTCGAACAAAGCGACGGAAGTACGAACATAGCCCTACGAAACTTCGGACGTCCTTGGTTGAGCACGGCACAGGAAACTCTCTCACAGCCCGCACCTTATCGGGATCCGGTTGAACACCCGCAGGACTCAGAATGTGTCCAAGTATAGTGATCTGGCGCCGTCCGAAACGACACTTGGCGGAGTTGAGCTGGAGACCGGCTCTGCGAAAGACATCAAAAACGGCCGACAGACGTCGAAGGTGGTTGTCAAACGTAGGTGAGTAGACGATGACGCCGTCTAGGTAGCACAAGCAGATGGACCACTTATATCCTCGAAGCAAGGAGTCCATCATGCGTTCGAAAGTTGCTGGAGCGTTACAAAGCACAAACGGCATGACCTTGAACTGGTAAAGACCATCAGGCGTGACGAATGCAGTTTTCTCGCGGTACATCGGGTCGACTGAGATTTGCCAATAGCCGGACCGAAGGTCGATGGATGAAAAATATTGGGCTCCGTGAAGGCAATCGAGGGCGTCATCGATGCGAGGTAACGGATAGACGTCTTTATGAGTCACTTTGTTCAAACTGCGATAATCGACGCAGAAGCGCCATGTGCCATCCTTCTTTTTAAGAAGGACAACCGGGGAGGCCCACGGGCTAGATGAAGGCTCTATGACGTCTTTAGCAAGCATTTTATCGACTTCACCCTGGATGACTTGACGTTCTTCTTGAGAGACGCGGTAAGGACGTCGGCGTACAGGATGTGCGTCACCAGTGTGCACGCCTGTGAGCTACAACAGATGTTTGGCCCGGAGAGCGGCCATCAAAGTCAAAGATGTCACGACAGAACACAAGCACGCAATGGAGATCAGTAGCTTGCGTTGGGGTGAGATCAGGAGCGATCATTTTGGAAATGCCGTCGACTGCACTCATAACGGAAATTTGCGCTACAGTATCTATAAGGGCAGAAACAGTCACACCATCCACAACAACTTCTAACAAGCTTCGGCTACTCGGCAGCGTGAAGAGAGGATTTGTGAAGGAAGTCATCAATGCAACGTCACCTCCCGGCGCTGCACTGTTTAGTTTTCCGGATAAGCGGTAGGGAAGTTAAACGGCGACGACGGTCGGCGACCCTGCGTCGATCGAGAAGACTGGCGACGGCCTGGGGGCGAGCGCGACCGGTGACCACGTGGCGAAGGTGAGCGGCTATTTAGGCTTCTGTAGGTATCGGGATAAGACGACTGGGCAGGATGCGCAGAGCGGTAGCCGGCCAGTCGGTAGTCGTCCTGTCGGTAGTAAGGAGCGTACGACGCCCGAGGCGGCGAGGACCAGTGGGTGTTGCAATAGCGGGCTACATGGCCGGCACGATGACAACGGAAGCGAATTGGTCGGTTGCCAGTGGTTCACCACACGGCAGGGTCGCGATACTGTGTAGGAAACCGCTGCTCGTAAAAGGGCGACTGCTGACGCCACGATGTCGGCTGTGGACTGGCTACGGCGCACACAGAATGGATGCCTACGTTGGCCACTTCCTGCCGGACAATGGCTTGAACGATCGGAGTGGTGATAGCCGTGGAATCGCCAGAACTGGCATGAGCTGGAGCAGGGGCCATCGCTTCAAGTTCACGGCGCACAATCTGAGCCATCTGGGCCAACGAAACTGATTCTTGCGGTTGTGTCCTAGTGCATTTTTCGCAGGAGGAAGTTGCAGCCGTATTGGGAAGCTTGGAAAACACGGTGTTAATGCGTCGACTTTTAGCCTGCTCAAAGCGTCGACACTCCTTGATGACGGCGTCTATGGTCGAGTAGTTCTTACACATTAAAAGGTTAAAGGCGTCGTCCGCAATCCCCTTAAGAATGTGGCCAACCTTGTCGGTCTCCGCCATCTCGGCGTCGGCCTTACGACACAGCGCTAACACGTCTTCTATGTACGAGATATAAGACTCCGTAGACGTTTGCGCACGAGACGCGAAGGCTATCATCGCTGTTAACGTACGCCCGACGGGCTTACCGAACAAGTCTAGTATCTTTTCTTTGCAGATGTCCCAGCTTTCGAGTTCGGCTTGGTGGTTCTCAAACCACACTTTCGCAGTTCCCTTGAGGTAAAAGATCAGATTGGCCAGCATGAGAGCAGGGCCCCATCGGTTGAGAGTACTCACGCGTTCGTAATCTGCCACCCAGTCCTCGACGTCCACTTCATCAGAACCACCAGAACCGCTGAACGTGCCAGGATCCCGAGGATGCGTGAGTACGAGCGTTGAAGCCGCGGGAACGGATTGAGGCGCTGTTTCTTCCGCCATAGTAGAGGGACGCTCCAAACGACGATCGCTGCGACGTTCCGTTGCGAAGCGTGTCCTACCCAGCGCCTTCCACCAAATGTGACGGAGAAACAAGGGTGACGCGATGATTATTTACAGTGTTGGCGGAACCGACAAAATGGCTGAAGGCACACACATGCGCAAGCGTTTCAAGAACACTTGTCGTCGTTCTCACTTCCTTGGGCTCCGCACTTGTCCTCACTGTAATACTTCGTAACAATATTTCAAAAGATTTCTAATTACTTATATAAAGAAGTATTGATCGGACTGTTTGAAGAATTAGCGGGCATTAAATGGGACGTAATAGGGCTCAGTGAGGTTAGGAGTACGGTGGAAACCTTTACATTGCTGAAAAATGGGCACGACATATGTTACCGTGAGCTAGTGGACAAAACAGAACTAGGAGTGGGACTTCTGGTCTACAAAAACATTGATAACAACATAGAGGAATGCTATAGCATTAACGAGAGGGTAGAAGGTCTTGTCATTAAGCTGAATAAGAGGTACAAATTGAAGGTGGTGCAGGGAGATGTACCTACATCCAGCCATGACGGCCAGCTAGCTGAACACTTCTATGAAGTTGTGGAATCGGCAATGACTAAAGTGAAGCAATTATTAAAGTAATGACTAAAACCATTCTGATGGGAGACCTGAATGCTAAGGTAGGCAAGAAACAGGCTGGAGCCAAGCCAGTACAGAACTAGGGCGTGGGTTGTAGGAATGTAAGAGGGGACTTTACAGTCGAGTCCGCAGAACGGAAAAAATTTGCTAATCATGAATACTGTGGGCATTCATTAGTCTCTTCTACCTCATCTGTACATAGTCATCATCGCCTAGGTTTCTTCATCATTATCTGCTGCGTGTTGTCATCTGGAGTTCAATCTGTGCCGTCCTCCATCCTCCGTAGCCTCAAGGCTTAATAAAACGGCGTTATCGTCACAGCTTCACGAGTGGTGGAGAGTGCTATTCAGTCCCCCGCGCTCTGCCACCCCTGTCACACCCCTGAAGCTTCGATCAGGCCGCCGCTTGTGTCAGCTGCCCGCCGTCATGTCGCAGCCAACGGACACTTCCGCATCACCCATCTCGGCTCAGACATCCGACGACGGGACAGAAATTGTCCAGCGCGCCCATGTAACATGATATTGGTTTCCGTAGAGGGGGTGTTAGTAGAAGCTTTGATAGACACTGGTGCTAGCGTATCGGTAATTCATCGTGTCTTGTGTTCGCGTCTGCGAAAAGTTACCACTCCATATAACGGACCTACATTACTTGCTGCTCAAGGATCCGCTATTCGCCCTACTGCTATGTGTACCGCCCGTGTTTCCATTGATGGACTTCTACATTGCATACCATTCGCCGTGCTAAGTTCGTGTCCGCAGCAGCTCATCTTGGGATGGGATTTTCTTTCTACGGCGTCCGCTTCCATCTGCTGCCAGCAACGCGCTATCCACTTGACTGACACCAACTACTCACTCCAAGCCGATGAAGCACCTCTTCATTTTGTTGCTGCGCAAGACACTGAGCTACCACCTCGCCATCAGAATATTGTGACCGTAATGTCTGATGTGATTGACCAGGGCGACGTGCTGGTTTTACCATCTGTCCGCTGTCTCGCAAGAGGGATAGCCTTTGCATCAGGGCTGGTTCGGTTTCATAGTGGCCGCGCACACCTCTACGTGACGAACACGACTCCCGAAAAACTTCTCGTCGCTAAAGGCACTACACTGGCGCGCGTCCTTGAATCGGAGCCTATATCACTGCTTTCCTTTAAATCAACATCCTCTGGGGCGTCATCTGTTCTGAGTTCTGAGTCTCTTGCTGCTCTTTCATCTACAATCAGTTCCGACTTGACACCTTCACAGTCACAAGAATTGCTGGCTTCGCTGAATAAGCATGAAGATATGTTCGACGCGCATTCCACTTCGCTGGGAAAGACATCCATTACAACGCATAGCATCGAGACAGAAGGCACTTCCATCGAGCGCCGTCGGCAATATCGCGTGTCGTCTGCTGAGCGCAAAGTGATTGAAGAAAACGTCGCCCGCATGCTACAACGGGATATAATATGACCATCTTCGAGCCCTTGGTAATCCCCCGTTGTTCTCGTTCGAAAAAAAGACGGCTCTGTGCGGTTTTGCGTAGACTACCGGGCACTCAACAAGATCACTCGCAAAGATGTAGACCGTATGCCGCGCATAGACGATGTCCTGGATACCCTGCAGGGTACTGAGTAGCCTACTTCTCGACTCTCGGACCTGCGTTCCGGGTACTGGCAAATACCTATGCATGAGGACGATAAAGAGAAGACGGCGTTTTCAACACCCGATGGACTCTACGAGTTCAATGTAATGCCGTTCGGCCTGTGCAATGCACCCGCAACGTTCGAGCGCATGATGGACACCGTTCTCCGTGGCTTGAAGTGGAATACTTGCTTATGCTATCTAGATGATATCGTTATTTTTTCGTCAAGCTTCCCTCAGCACCTGCACCGTCTGGACGAAGTTCTCACGTGCCTTGCCAGTGCTGGACTTCAGCTAAACACCAAGAAATGCCATTTCGCAAGCAAGACAATCAAGGTGTTAGGCCACATTGTCAGCAAGGATGGCATTCGCCCCGACCCTGACAAGGTTTCCGCCGTTCTGCACTTTCCTCTTCCCGAGAAGGCTAAAGATCTCCGAAGTTTCTTAGGACTCGCTTCCTATTTTCGCCGAGTCGTACGCGACTTCGCCACCATACCTTCCCCTTTACACAAACTCCTCAGACCTCATGTTCCCTTTCTGTGGTCTGCCGAATGCGAATCAGCTTTTGACTATCTCAAGCGCGCTCTAACCTCTCAACCCGTACTTTGCCATTTTGACGAAACCGCACCTACTTTCCTGCATACTGACGCCAGTGGTCATGGCATCGGTGGCATTCTTCTACAGCGAGACCAGTCCTCACGTGAAAGGGTCGTTGCGTACGTAAGCCGCGTTCTTACAAATGCCGAGAAGAACTACACGATTACTGAACAAGAATGTCTAGCCGTCGTATGGTCCGTGCAGAAATTCCGACCTTACCTTCACGGCCGACATTTCACTATCGTTACGGACCATCACGCCTTATGCTGGCTTTCGACATTGAAGAACCTGTCCGGGCGCCTTGGTCGGTGGATTCTACGTCTCCAAGAGTATGACTTTACCATCACCTACAAGAGCGGTAGAAAACACCAGGATGCAGACGCCCTTGCTCGGTGTCCGCTTCCTGCGTCACAGGGCAATGGACCTTCAACCACCTTATGTGACAAGCTCTGGCAAAGTCCCTCCTTGTACGCTACGTCCTTAGTTACTGTGGACCAAGTACTGCCGCCCATCATTCCTATCGCATCAGCTTCCAGACCCTTATTGCCAGCGCATCATAGCCCGCCTTCAAGGAACTTCGCGCTCACCTAACGCCCGCAGTCGTCGACAGCTGACACAGTTTAAAATCGCAGACCACGTCCTATACCGCTATGTATACCACCCCGACGGCCAACGCTGGGTGCCTGTCCTGCCTCGCTCTCTTCGGCCTCAAGTCCTTCAGGCTTCTCACGACGACATGACTTCTGGCCATCTTGGTGTTCAGAAAACCTATGATCGCATCAAAGCTCGCTTCTATTGGCCAGGCATGTCTGCCAGTGTAGCGAGGTATGTCTCTTCTTGCGCCCGCTGTCAGCGTCGAAAGATCCCTACAGCACTGCCAAGCGGACAGCTGCAACCGGTCCCATGTCCGTCAGAACCATTGGAAGTAGCCGGCGTTGACCTCTATGGTGCCCTTCCTCTCACTTCTAGCGGTAATCGATGGATTGTGACGGAAGTGGACCATTTGACACGCTACGCCGAGACCGCCTGTGTGCGTTCAGCGTCAGCTTCTGAAGTCGCTGAATTCATACTTCGAGCTTCAATACTCCGTCACAGTGCTTCTCGCGTCATCCTGAGCGACCGCGGAAAAGCATTCGTCTCACAACTTGTAGATGAAGTGCTCAGTGCCTCCCCTTACGAAAATGCGATATATGGACTGATATGAAAAAATCCATGTACTGTTATATTAAAAATTGGGCAGATATGGCCATATATGGCATATACGGTCCTTATATGGCCATATCTGCCCAATTTTGAATATATCCGTATAAGGGCCCGTATGTGGCCATATCTGCGCAATCTTTAATATATCCATATATGGCGTCTTATATGGCAATATCTGCCCAATTTTTTATATATCCATATATGACGCCTTATATGGCCATATATGCCCAATTTTTAATATATCCGTATATGGGCCCTTATATGACCATATATGCTCAATTTGTAATCTATCCATATATGGCGCCTTATATGGCCATATCTGCTTGACACTGTAGGCCATGTGTGAGAGCTGAATACATATATAAACAAAAACAGAACACAAATTCCAGATGGACCTTTCACGTGTGTATTGTATTTTCCAACTATTTTTTCATTCTTCGGAGTTGTCTTTTGTCTTTTTGCTTCTCAAGTCGCTGAGCTTTGCGCCAAGGGATAATATTAAAATTAAGTTTTCCACTGCACTCGAACTGGCACCTCGTAGGGAAGTCTTTTGTGCGAGCTGTAAATGGCAAAACACAATTGGAGCATGAAAGTATTGCTTACGTTATCAGGGCCGATAAATAGCTCCAAAATATGTGCCGCTGATGACGCAATGACACAATATTTTATATGTATACATGCATGCATTCACTTAGGCGCCAAGAACAACAATCATAAAACATCGGAACACGCCCGTATCGTTAAACCATCCTGCATGACCGTGCATGACTACGCAATGTGCTGGTCGATATGCAAAGCGCCTTACAAGCAGTTGCTCAATTATTCTTTCAGTTTACTTCCTTGCACTTTGAGGCGAAGGGAAGGGAGATGCTTGTCCCTGTTTTGCCAAAACAAATCGTGGCAATTAACCTACAGCCGTCACGTAGGAAAAAAAACTGTTTTTCTCAACGACGTGATTAGCTTGTTAATCAGGTGAGGCCGGTTCTCCGAAATGGCATCAAATATATGCCGAACCATCATATAGCTGAAGCAGCAAACATGTTTATACATTAATGCAATAAAGCAACTGACCTTTGATGTATAGGGACGACTGAGTGTATTGTGACCTCTCCGAAATAGCGTGTGGAGTGCTCTATTTCGTAAATAAATAAAATAAATGCAGATAATATCTAAAATGCGGCCACTCCATTTTTATGCTCAATATGGCACTTTCAGTTCCTTCTGAAGCAGCATGCACTTCCACCCTCACGGCTTCGTGGCAAACCCACCAGCAGCTATCTTAACAGCCGTACTGGTGCCAGATTCCGCGAATAAGCTACAATAACGAGAATTTCACTAGTGAAAACGTGGGGGAAGGGCACCCGTAAAACGAACAGAATTTCAACAGCAACTTTTCTAAGGCATTCATAAGGAAAAATCAGAAAATGATAGCGTGTGACCTTCGATCTCGCCACAAGAAGAAAATACTGCATTTGGCATCTTTTTACAACGCCGCTAAAGGGTCGGAAGCAGAAGCAATGGCTGAGGCGCCACTAAAAATATAGAAAAGAAACACGCTAGCTTTGTGACATTAGCTATTTATCCGATATCCGATGGCGAAAACAAAGCACTTAACAGCTATAAAATTGTCCAATTCACGTGCATCTGAACGGACACACCGTATTAGAATTTTAGTAACAAGCAACAAAGCTTACCTTGTAGCAATCAGCCTGGCATGAAAGAAGCCTTTGTACTGCCACCAAACTTGCACTTGTGGCACCACTTCGTCAGGGATGTGCTCTTCCGTCACTCCCGACGCAGGTCATTTTAGAACATCAAAGGTTGTGCACTTATTTGCGACGCGATCGAAACATGCCACTCACTGCACTCAGTACCACAGCACCACCTTTTTCGGAAAGTACAGCCAGGCAGCCCACACACAAAATACCTTCGTGCAGAAAATGGCTCCAGTTGTGACGGCTACGCAAATGTAGTCCGTAAGAAAAAGAAACAGAGAGGTGTATCGTTCCGAGAGGAGACGGCAAACGTAAAGCAGAAACTCGCATATTTCGATTGTTTCCCCGAAAATACGAGCGCGTTTTGTCAAACTGATGAGAAATGTGTTATGATTTAAGGCTGCCAGTGAGATTTTCTTGCTTACCACAAGCAGTGGACTACTTTTTGGTCGCGAAAGTACACAGCGTAAACACGAGCGCTAGCTTTGGCAGCGCTTCACCTGATGCTTGAAATCTGTTCCACGTGCACGTGGAAAAAGTGAGGGACCATCTCCGCCCCGCTACGGTGGTCTAGTGGCTAAGCTACTCGGCTGCTGATCCGAGGGTCGCGGGATCGAATCCCGACCGCGGCGGCTGCATTTCGCTGGAGGCGAAATGTTGAGGCCCGTGTGCTGTGCGATGTCAGTGCACGTTAAAGAACCCCAGGTGGCCGAAATTTCCGGAGCCCTCCACTACGGCGTCTCTCATAATCATAACTGGTTTTGGGACGTAAAACCCCACAAAACAACAACAACAAGAACCATCTCCAAAGGTCCTGCGCACTGTTCCGAGAAAAAAAAGCGTGGCTCTTTGCAGAAGAAAAGGACCGGAGGGGGGAGGGGATGGACCGAAGGGGGGCTCTTTTTTGTCCTTGTTTTTTGGCTGGTCTTTCGCATTCTTTTGAGCAATGGTGGCTCAGCTGTAGAAAGAGTAGAAGCGATAGCCCTCTTTCGCGCCGCACTCGGACAAGACGACGTAAAGAAAATAAAAGTAAAGAACGTTGCTGACACATTCCAGCAATCATTCGTTTACCTATAACTTACAGTGAACATGCAATCTATGCGCTTATTGCGGTAAAGCTGGCACAAGTTTTGCATTAATGCACCACTATAATGCGCACGTATATAAAATTGCTTTTGCTTTTGCAACTGCAACATCGACGAAACAATAATAGTTCAGCTTGACACATCGTTTTTATGCAGATAATAATTTGCTCGCGCTGTAGGCAAATCGCGTATTAATTGAAATTACGATATCATGAGAAAGCAGAACTCACCACCAACCCTCCCTTACTCTCTTTTACCATTTACCCTTAGTGTTTAATTTTTGCATTAATTTCTTTTGTAATTACTAATTGCTGGATGGGACGAGATATGTGGTTCCATCGATTATTTGTGTGTATACAAATAACATTACTGGGTAATATATATATATATATATATATATATATAGTTCGGAAAGATTTCCCTGAGCCCGAATAAATATTTTCAAAAAAAAAGAAATTCACACGATTAACAAAAACAATATAAGTTTACTGACGTTATATATATATATATATATATATATATATATATATATATATTGTGAGGAACTGCCCCTTAATTGGATGTCGACACATAAATAATATAATACACCTATGTATATGACTGTTAACTTGAATTATGTGTCTTTTGATGCATACTCTTTATATCGAGTATATAAGGATATATACGGGCCACAGACGCCGTATATGGAAGTATGCTGCTACCGTATATGTCATATAAGGCACAATATAAAGCCATATATGGCAGTATATAGCTGCGTTATATGGCATATAAAACGCCATATACGTTTATATCTGGCTGCATATGACCTTATATTGACTCTTATATAGCAGTATATAGCCTGATATGAGCACTTATATGTCCATATCTGGCCATATATAAAACATATCTGGCCCATATATAATATTTCCGTAAGGGTCCGGAATCATCCACAAGACAACCTCCAGCTATCACCCGCAAACCAACGGCTTAACCGAGCGGTTTCACCACACGCTCTCCGACATGATCGCCATGTGCATTCAACCTGACCACACAAACTGGGACACCATTTTGCCATTTGTAACTTTCGCATATAATACTGCTCTCCAACGCACAACCGGGTACTCGCCGTTCTACCTTGTCTATGGCCGCTCGCCCTCTTAATTTCTTGACGTCTCTTTCTTCGCGGCCTCTATCAAAGAGCCTTCATCGACTCTTGAAGGATATCTGTCCCGTCTCCTCCGTTGTCGCGAGCTCGCCCGCATGAACACCGACGCTAGGCAACGTGAGCGCAAGGAGCACTATGATGCACATCGCCGCGTCGTGTCCTTCAGCTCTGGCGATGAGGTGCTGCTCTGGACACCAGTTCGCACTCCTGGCTTATGTGAGAAGTTTCAGTTTCGCTTCATCGGCCCCTACACCATCTTGGCACAGACCTGCCCCGTCAACTACCTGGTGACACCTACCGAAGTTGTCCACGTTTCTCGCATGAAACCTTTCACCCGGCGCTCTCCGTCCCCTTGAGTTGCGGCCACGATGGCCGCACTTGCGCGCGGGAAATTAGTGTGGGCATTCATTACTCTCTTCTACTTCATCTGTACATAATCATCATCACCTAGGTTACTTCATTATCTGCTGTGGGTTGTCATCTGGAGTTAAATCTGTGCTTTGGGTGCGAACCGTCCTCCGTAGCCTCAAGGCTTAATAAAACGGCGTTTTCGTAACGGCTACTCAACAGTAGACCATATTCACGCTTTCAACAAGGTGATAGAGAAAACGCGGAATATAACCAACCCCTATATGTAGCCTTCATAGATTGCGAGAAAGCATTTGACTCGGTCGCGATAGCTCAGCAGTCAGCTGGAATTGCGCAATTTCGGGGGGTAGACGCGGCACTACGTAAGACTACTGGAAGACCTCTTACAATGGCTCCACCAGCCACCATGTCCTCCATAAGGTGAGTGCAGCAAATACTATAAGGAGGGCGTAAACAAGGAGATACAACTCTCGAACGTTTATTCATAGCACGTTTACAAGAAGTATTTAGAAGCCTGCATTGAGAACAGGTGGGTGTAAGGGTTAATGGGGAATACCTCAGTAACCTCAGATTTGGTGATGAGATTGCCTTGCTAAGTAACTCGGGAGATGAATTACAATGCACGATTACTGACCTGAACAGGCAAAGTATAATGGCGGGCCTTGAAATTAATATGCACAAATCTAAAGTAATCTTCAATAGCCTTGGGCGAGCACTGCGTTTGAGAGAGCTGGCCAGGCATTGGTAGTAAGTCAGTATATCACTTAGGCCAGGTAGTGACCCCTGATCCGAATGAAGAGACTGAGATAATTAGGAATATATATTCCGCAAGCATTTTCACATAATGAATAGTAGCTTACCATTGTCTCTGAAGAGGAAAGTGTATAGCAGTTGCATCTTACGAGTAATCACTGACTACGGTGCAGAAATTTGGAGGCTGAGAGTGTTCAGCTTAAATTGAGGACGACGCAGCAAGCAATGGGATGGAAATTGTTGGGTGTAACCTTAAGGGACAAGAAGAGAGCGGAGCGGTTGGAGAACAAACGCCTGTTAGTGACATATTAATAGAAATTAGGAAGAAGAAATGGGCGTGGGCGGGCCATGTAAAGCGAAGACAACTGTTGGTCATTAGGGTAACAGAATGGATGCCTAGAGAAGGCAAGCGTGGCAGAGGGTGGCAGGAAGTTAGGAGGGGAGATGAGATCAGGAAGTTTGCGGGGATCAAATTAGGCACAGTTTGCACAGGACAGGAATATTTGGAGATATAATGGGACAGGCCTTTGTGCTGCAGTAGGCGTAGACAGGATGATGAAGATGATGATATAAAGAAATAACGTGCAAATTATGCTTCATTTGCGTTGCCGGAGTGTTGCCCCCCATGCATTGAAGAGCTTGTAGTGCGCAGATTTACATTATTGAATGAGCTATACTTTCGGGTACTGAGAAATCACTTTACCTTTAAAATACAGTAGCAACGATTTAGTTCGCCACATAAAGTTTCTTCATTTTACGCCTGTACTCCATAATGGCAAAATTTACTAGTAAGTTCTTTTAAGTTTATCGCACATTTGTAGCTAACAGGAAGGACTCATTAAGCTTTTGTTGAGTTCACCTATAGAAAAATACTTTGTATTAATATTTGGAGCTTAGTATACGTGCGCAGCATGCCGTCTTACCGGAAGTGAAAGAAGCTTGTCCCGTTTGGACGCGTACTGGAGCAAGATGCATTGTCGATATTCGCTGTACAAGGTTCTTATCTCGGCTGTGTCATTTCCGCTGCTTGATCTTTCATAACGAGCTGCACATATACATAGGCAATGAAATCGAGTGTTTATGAACTGTTACTGTGGAAACGCTGAATATAACCCTGTTGAAAATCCGCCTGCCACCCATCACCCATAATCCATCATAACCACCAACTCAATGGTGGTTTTTTTGGTGGAAATGGTGGTTAGATGGTGATTGATGTTATGTGCCTCGCTGAATGCACATTTATTTGGCTGAGCCCGCCCAGGCCTCTCATGCACCTCCACACAGTTGTTTACCATTGTGCGGACAAAAAGAAAAGCGCAGAAAAGCGAGAGTAATGTACAATTTAGGCGTCTTCTCTGATTAAGAGAAGGAACCCTCAGTGTTCGTTTGCTGTTGTGATTTAATGCTTTGTGTACGTCGCCACAACTGCAACGTAACAGGGCGCAGGTGTAGAAGAGGATGCGGCGCGTTCATCCAATTAAGTGTGCATTCAATGAAGCCCAAAATATCACCCACTATGCAAGCACCATGGAACCACCATTTAACCACCATGTCCACCACAAAAACCAGCATGCCAATTGTGGTTATGGTGGATTATGGTGATGGGCGACCAGCGTACTTTCAATAGGGTAACTGCGATTACTCTTTAGAAAATACCACTGGATATCGTATACATACTACACATACAGAATAGCCATATTCAGGACAAAATATGTGGGTAATTATTGATATTTTTGCACATTTCTTCAAATGCACATGAACAAACGCAAAATTTGTCCCTAAAGTCCGCTACTAACCACGAATGTTTACGCTTATGAAAGCAGTTTGCCGTTAATCATCGCCTGTATATACCGGCACTATATCAGCATCAGCTTTTACGAAAAGTTCCCGAGTGAGAAATTTCCTAGGCACTGAGAAAAAAATATGCCTGAAATTCTTCATCTTATTTAAAATGCGACATATCGCGCGTAAATTTCAACGCCACAAGAGTAAACATTTTTTTCTCAAAGGACAAGCCGCATTAAGAAACACGTAAACAGGATGCCTAAAAATGCAACTTCGGATAACGGTAGTGCACGGTAGGGACGCAAACTTCCATTCGTATCGTTACGTGATCGTCAAAATTGGGGACGTCGAATCCAGACTATTAGAGGTGCAACTCTTGATTGGGCAAACATGCGCCCAGCGAAGAAGCTGAACTCTTACTGCGAAAGGAGAGCGTAGAGCAAAATGGTCGGTCATGAACAATCAGTGGCAAAAGGCTTAGACCTATATAGGGGCTATATCGAAGTGTTATCGCTGACGCTAGCGTAGGATATGGAATGTCGTTATAGGCAAGTTTCGTGAACGCAATTGCTGGTAGTATACTTGTAAACCTTGGGGAAGTCGCAGCGGCTTATTTTATTGCCAAGAACACTCACAACTGCGTCGGCAAGGATCATCCTTTGGCTTTTCTTCCTAAAGATCCCCGGTTTAGAAATAAGGCAAATCAATTGTGCGGAATGCCACAACGTGGAGTAACGATAATGAAGGAGAAAATGGCATCCAACCATATTTAGCATGAAAGCACGGGAAATCTGTACGGATATACAAAAAATGGCAGCTTCTTAGAGGACAGGGTATTCGACATGGTTAGAGGTTCGAAACCGCGACCAGCCCCTCTTAGGGGCGGTCGCTTCAGCAGTTCAATTGAAATAAAAGGCTAGTAAATGGCAGCACGAGGGCGAATTGCTTCACAACTCAAAACACATCGGCGTGGATATGGGAGATGTCTTCTGGGGAATTGGAAATCTAGTACAAGCACGTTTATGTAAAGCTACACGGAAACCCACAGACATTTCTGAGGAATGCAAGCTTCATATCTTGAAAAATTTGCCCTTGTGTGGCGTTCGAAACCTGCAGCACGATGGCTTTGCTTTCGTGTTTCGCCATCTAGTTATTTTCATAGCATCACGAATTTTTATGTCATGCTATGTGACTTCCTTCTATATCTGCACGCGCCCCTGTAGCGTTTCAGTTGGTATTTTAAAATGACTCACCATGGCGTTGTCCTTGTGATAAGTCTAAGATGAAAGAGTTGTAGTTGTGGATGGAACGTTTCTTACGTGTGTTGATATGACATGCTTTGATAGAGAATCGCTTTGGCATTCTGAAATATAGTTGCTTGCTCTGCCCCTTCTATGCACTACTTTCCTCCGCCCTTGCATATTCGCATTTCCATGCTGTATTGATAAAATGCGCCCATTGGCCCAAGGAGAGGCATTACTGCACGGTGATAACAGTAGCATTCCAATTGGTTTTTGACATGGGCTGCCTCGCATCACGAGAAGGCAGACCTACATCTACGCCACGTGATATCTATAATGATTGCTGGCCGTAGACTAAGCATTTATGGGACAAACATCCCGAACTTACATATTTATACTTCTGCGTACATACCCATATTTTCCAGTACTGAAGCAAGGGCGTAGTGGACCTTCCATCCCACGAACGCTGCGTATATGAACCTAAAGAGAGAGAACATCGCTTCAGGAAATAGACATAGGGATTATAATCGAATGAACTATATGTTTCTACGTGGGTTTGCGAGAAAGATCATGACGCGATTCAATATGGCACGCACGCCTGCACATGATGTCCGTGCACGCACAGCCTTACTCTATGTGACGAAACTATTTTTTTACAGTTAGTTTTTATGAACATGGAGCCTGGAATGAGAACATAATTTTAAAACGAAAGCATGGTGTGCCTTGATTGATTTCGGGGGTTTTACGTCCCAAACCCACTGTGATTATGAGAGACGCCGTAGTGAGGGCTCCGGAAATTTTGACCACCTGGGGTTTTTTTTACGTGCACTCACATCGCTCATAAAAAATGCAGCCACAAAACATGGCCGGGTTTGATATCGCGACCCTCGGATCAGCAAGCGAGGCCTTATCCACTAGACCACCGTGGCGGGGCCACGTGCCTCATCAAAGACGAAAACTTGGCGTCTTCGTCGGGGTGAACCCGAATAGCACCAAAAATCGGATGACATCCAAGAAGCTGGTTTACTTGACTTCATATTCCAAAATAGACACGGCAGGGTGTGATGCATGAATAAGATGGCTGGTAAGTTATGACATTACTAACATGATTCTCATATAAATCACTATTCATGGTAACGCCGTCACATATCACGCATACTGGCACGTCAGCCATGGACATGTAAGCGCCACAGGTGATTTTATCATAGACTATACAGCCCACATCAAATCACATTCACTTGATGTCAAATGAATTCAGAGGTGAATTAGACGAGCCGACATTAAACAATCTTCATGACAATGTGCCATGGCTGTAGTCGTGAAGTCGTCTTAGCAAGTGATGACCAGGCCGCGTGATTCAATCCCGACCGCGGCGGTCGCATATCGACGGAGGCGACAGAAGCCTGTGTGCTGTGGAGGCAGTCCAGTTAAAAAAAAACACAAGTGATCTACATTTCCGCATCCCTCGCCTACGGCTTCCCTCATAATCATATCTTTACAAATAAAGAACGAGCCCTTGACCCCTTTACTTTCGTTATCTCATAATCATATTGTGGTTTGGGGGCGTAAAACCCAATAAATTATCCCTAAGCATGTACGGACAGTTGCTTTCCTCTACCCAACCATGCCTACGGATTCGACAGTATTTCAAACGTCTCGGCAAGCAGTGCTCACGCAGACATTTCTAAATGAAGCGCGTGACACCATCAGCGTAAAGCGCGAAAAAGGATGACGGGACAGGAAGAATGACAGATAATAAAACGTTCATTGAAAAATTGAAATGAATGCCTCGGCCAATGGGGCCGTTGTTTCGGGATACTGTTGGCGCCAGCCGCTGTGTTTGCCCATTTCACGAGGGCCTCTTGGGTCCTCGGGTATGAGCTGGACAGAGCTTCCAACCACTCTTCTTTGCTGGGCTGTATCCCGTGTGACTTGGCTTGATTGTGGGACGCCCATACCATACTAGAGTGAGTGTTTGCCACGTGTATTGCGCGCGTGTGTCGGGTTCTGCTTTAACGTGTATGGGCTGGGGTAGGAGTGCGTCTGCATGCAACGCCACAGCGGGAGGTTCCCGAGTTTGGATCCCTGCGTGAATGCTGGCGTGTTTTAAGTATTTAGTTTTGAAGAATTTAGGTACATTGTGAAAAGCGGTACATGTGGTGATGGTTCTGAGCAGAGAGAAGCACTGGGTTTCCGAGTCGCGTCGAATCTCCTGTGTATTGAACATGTGAGGTGGCGAAAAATCTGGCGTCTTGTCGCGGCAGAAAAGGTGA
>JABSTT010002694.1:0-36563 GCA_013339685.2 Hyalomma asiaticum | reverse complement strand
GACCCACCACTATGAAAGCACCTGGAGACGTCGCCCAGCCTACAATATTATTCAAGCGATGCTAGCCTAGCGGACAACTGTAGGAGTCACAAGGTGTTGACTGAGTTTCCCACTATCCTTAGTGAGAATGATACCGAAGAAGCGTACAGAGTGTGAAAAAAACGGCAATGTGCCATGTCACAAACGACGCTACGAAAACCAGAGATGGCCCGGATTGTCTGACACGCAAACGTATGGTTAGTGACACCCACGAATTCTCCATTACCGATGAATTTTTAGCGTACGATGATGACAAGGCTCGTTAAGTAAGACAAACTTAAAACAATGGAAGAGTTATATTATTCCAGAGCAATTTGACGAGATGGTACAGCAGTTGTTCTAAGATGATGTACGATGAGATGAATGGACAGTTCTACGAAGGTGCACTATTCTGAAGCGCAAATACAACACACAGACAATACTACATTACAATACTATACTGCAATACAACACAATAATAGAGAAGGTGTCAGCTCTGCTTGTAGCGTTTCTTCAAGAGACAGGATTGAGTGACACGTGGTGAACAATGCGACATGGACAGAGACGCTCGGGCGGAGCAATTGCCGGCCAGATCTGCCAGGCTAACACCGCCTGTAGCCACAACACCACTACTACTACTACTAATAATAATAGAGTAGGAATAAAACATAGAGGAGAGCCAGCAATTGGAGACATTGTAGCGGCTATGTGAACAGTAGAGAAATATTAGTGGCAATAGCACAAAAACACCGACTTACAATAGAGAATACGTTCTACAGAACGCATGTAAATAGGACATAGACATGGGAAAACAATATGGCGGAACAAAAATGCAGAATATGTCACATAGCGTGGGGAGACCAGACGGAATGGAAACGCAGTAGCAGTTGCGTGAAATTATAGGGATCATAGTTTCGTTCGACATCCCGAAGGAAGCCCAACGAAACTTCCAGCCTCTTCTAAGAAGGAGGAAAACAAAAGTTGTTTCTAGAACAAACCTTCGCTAAAGCAGCAAGTTTTAATTCCTTGCAGAACAGTTTTGTCATGCTGTCAATCAAAAGAGAGAAAGCGATTCAAGTCTGAGGTAAAGAATCGAGGAAAAGAAACCAAGAATTTCTGAAATCATTGATGATTTCATAAACATTCAACTATAGTAGTGACGGCAATGAAATTGACTCAGTATATTAAGGCGTTTGTGCTACGTAAACATCACGCTCTTCTGCACTGACGGCACGGATGTCCAAGAATTCATAGGTCACGTAAACAAAGAAAGCCATTAGGTAAAGCTCGGAATGAGTCGACTAAAGGCAATTCCCAATTGCATGCCTACATAAAAGTGCACAAGAGAATGCAGGAGACAGCTTATGTACGCACGAAACAATGCCTATGCACACCTAAGAAAATTCCTAGCCAGAGTGCCCAGTTTGGAAAAAGGCCGCTTTACATACGGCAAGCCTAACTCGATCATGACCGTAACCTTAATGTTGTCTTGAGAAAAATGTCTTGACGACAGCAATTATGGGTTACAGGTACGCGGTGCGGATCCTTGTACGATAGTAAAGTATTCGTGTGTAAGTTTTAGATGACACACCATGCAATGGGTCAAAATGTGATACGTGTAACACTGAAGATAGAAAGATTACGAAAAGGATTGAGAACAGGCAATGTCGCAGGAGCCAACGTTTCGACAAGTGGACTTGTCTTCGTCAGGACAAGTCTTCGTAGAAACGTTGGCTCCTGCGACATTCCCTGCACTCAATCGTTTTTTAGCGATCTGTTCATCGAATCAAGCCTCCATCTTCTCCTGAGCTTCTCTGCTGCTTTCGAACAGATTATGGAAGGGGTAGCCTTGTGACAGTAAAGAGAAAGAAGTGGGCCTGGACAGGAAACTCAATGCGGCAAACAGACAACTGGGGATCATAACAGCAGAATGAATGCCAAGAGAGGGAAAACACGGCAGAGGCAGGGAACAACACACTGTAGGGATCACTGGCTTAGTTTCTAAGCCAGTGATCTCATTTCATCAACGTGCTCCACACACGGCAGACTTCAGATCACTTGGATAGGCATTTTGTCCTCCAGAGGTTATTCGTCTTAAGACGATAATTGATGATGATGAAATTGTTGACGTAACCGTTTTCCCCTGATTCTGAACAGCTGCTCGATCTTGGCATGTAACTGTTTTCATAAAGAAGTCGTCGCTGACAGTAAGCGATCTGTGAAAAACGTATTTTTATGTCTGCAGGAGTCCTGACAGTACCACCTGTGGCCAAGGGAACACTGGGAAGCTCCCGCACTCCTCAACGGTCCGCACAACAGGTACGCGTGAAAGCACTAGTGTAATAACATCCCCCCCTTCTCTCTCCTCTCCTACGCTCTTCCTTTTTCTCTCCTCTAGGAATCCTCTCTACGGAGCGGCGCCCGCTCCCCACAGCCCACAGCGCATGCGCCTCCCCTCTCCACTCTCTCCTCTCCTACGCTCCTCCCTTTCTCTCCTCTAGGAATCCTCTACTCTAGGGAGCAGTGCACACGACAGGTGGTGCAACAGCTGCATACTCTGCTGGGGCGCCACGGTAGTTCCGCAGTATGAAAATGACGGAGCGCGCGCGCCTCATTCTCTCTCCTGTGCAGCGCCGCTATGAGCGCTCGGGTCATCACGCAACAACCGCGTTCTCTCTCTTATACATTCTCATTCGTCCTCTGAATAAAATTACACCATTTCCCGCTCAAGCTAACCATCTCCCCGCTGCTTCGCCTCCACACACGGTCCCCTTTAGCGGGAGATGGAGTAATTTTTTTAGGGGAGTCAATTGTAGCATAACGCACTGCTGATGAATTTCTTGCACTTGCTGTCTAAGCTGCACTGTCGGCATTGAGCAATGACGCTTTCATTATTGTGATGTTTATTTTATTATTCAGGTATGCTCAAAAGCTATGTGAAATTTCTGGGGATGATACTCAGTGCTTGCTTCCTGTTCGTACCCTTTCTTGGCAGCACATTAAATGTAACTGAAATAAGTTTATTGCGCGTTATGTTCTTCATCTTCTATAATGCTGTAAAGATAGGTCCATTGCCCTTAGTCATAATGTCTTAATGCTCTGTGAATACTTGTAGTACCGCAATTTAGTGACTTCAGCGCTCTTCCGCGAAATTCGCTAACGTGACTGGCGGAATTTTCTCTTGAGTATTCTAACGATTTATACTATTTATGGCCAATTGTGATATTCTTTCTTTTAGGGAACCAGCCATCATTCGCCGATACGAGACTTTTAACCACATATTTAGAGTTAAAACATCAGCACTTGGCACGCATGGAGTCACTCCCAGTTTGTAAAAGAGACTGCTAGATGTTGTATGGTTATTTTTTCGCAGATTTTCTCACGGTCATTGGAACATGCTACATACCACGACATTTGCAAGGCGGGGAAAGATTTGTCTCTAAAGCAAGTCACTCAATCATTCCTTCTAAGTACGGCCCTATTGTGTTAACTAGTATACTGTGTAACCTTGTCGGACATATGATGGATTCTGATTTAATTTCATTTCGCAAACACAATAGTTTCTTTCACAACAGTCTGCCTGGTTTTAAGAAGCGCTACTCAGGCGAAACTCGGCTACTTCTCGTTACTAACAACTTGATTTCGCCTTACGAAGCGGATTCTATCATCTACTGCATTTTCCTTGATTTTTCAAAAAGCCTCTCATACTTTTTCCGACCGCCTACTGAAATAAGCATGCTCAATATTGACCCGAAAATTTTAAAAGGGATAGAGTGCTTCTTATCCCACACAACACGACATGCCTCCGCCAATGGTCATAAGTGATGCGACTGTTTGTCGCACCCGGTGTACCGCAAAGGTCTGTCCTCCGTTCCCTTATTATTTATCATCTACATCAGTGACTCTCATAAAAGTTTTATTAACGATCAGTCTATTTGCCGATGAGATGATTGTGTCCTCTACCGCGCTATAACTAATCCTCATCATTGTTCTCAACGCCATTATGACCATGACAGCCTCAATTCTTGGTGTTAATTCAAGTCCATTAAAGGTAAGGTCAATAAATACAAATTAACGCGGATATCTCGAACAGCTTCCGAGTATGCTGTCCCAGCTCTTTTCCCATACTACTTTTCAGTTGTCACCTGCCAATACTTATAAAATACCTAGGCGTCCACACAGATAACAGTTCATCATAGAATATGCCTATTAGCTGAGCGATTCACAACGCGAACCGCATTCTCTACGTAGCATCTCTTCCTTGAATTCAGTTTCCTTGAACCTTATTCTTTACAAAACAGGCCTAAACTCGAGTACGTTTTATCAGTCGAGGAATCACAAACTGCACAACTAGTTATTGCACTAGAAGGCATCCCAAATCCCTCAGCTCGCTTCATTCTTCCCAGTTATTTTCTCACTGCCGGTTTTACTCCAATAAAAAATTTTCTTGACCTGCCTATCCTTTCCGTCAGAGGGAACTAGGCCCGCTTGTGTCAATTTCATAAAATCTTTTAACCGTGCCCTGATCTAGCCACGCCTCTACCTTTCATCCCGTTCTGATCATAGCTTTGAAAGTTCAAATGCCGTTCTGCCAGACCAGCATATGATTCAACTCGCACGAGCCCAAGATGACGACCGTATGCAATCGCTCTCCACCTCCACCGCCAGCAACCCTCATCATACATCATTCAAAACTGCCCTCACGAGCATGTAGCCCCACTCCTCTCAGTAACGCCGCAATGCCATTGATAGCACTCAAATAAACAAAATTAATGAATATCAAGGAATAAATAAATGATCTTCTGGCGGATTCCAATGGTCTTATGTGCAAAGTGCAACTACGACCTCGGGATTCCTTCTTTGTTCTTTTGCACGTGATGTTACACAGTGGTGCGTAATCCTCGTCCAATGTTTAATCAACAATTCTGCTTACAGGATACGCAGATATCGTCGAAGTGGGAGGCAGCGGCGCCGACCTTCCCACGTCGACTAGCGGCGTTTGTGGTGTACCACCGAGCACGAGCACTGCTGCCAGTACGCAAGCACCACAGGAATCTGACGACGACGTGAGGTGAGTGCAACTGTTGAAAGCTTTGTTCTATGCAATCAACTCCAAGGCGGAAAGCTAGTCGGTGTTATTGTATGCCGCACCATTACGTAGAAAAGGCGCTGTAATGTACCTTTGTCGCTATAGAAGTTCCGTGCAATAGCTCATCTTTCGTTATGTCAGCGAATCAGTTTTGACACTATTGCTGACGTTCGTTGTTAAGAGGCGCGTTCCATTCCTGTGATAAGTAGCTTACGCTTCAAATTAGAACGACTCATTCATTCATTCATTCATTCATTCATTCATTCATTCATTCATTCATTCATTCATTCAATGCCTTCATTCGGACCACAGCCTCATGTCCCCGTGTCGACATGAGCGCCAGTTGCGGTCGGAATGACAAGACCCATGGTCTTTTTCTTTTCGTCGACGTTGTAAACTAAATCCATCTTGTTGCTTTTCTTTCCAGCACATCTCCACTTCTGTGTCTTCTATACTACCGCACATCGAAAGCGTTGTCACTGTCATAGCTTTAGCGGCTATGGTGTAGATGTACGCGTTCAGTACTCGGCCATGATATCCACATTTAGATGAAAGGTGCGATTCAGGAGTTCGCATCTAAGCGCATGCGTAATACCTCCACGTGATTAAAAAAAATGTTGCAGACCCCGCGCATTGGGCGAATAGGTGTCATGCGAAGCAGTCAGCGAGCAAATCACCTATGACGAATTGTTTGACATTCAGTCGAGTGTAACAATATCAACGTCTTTGTGCAAAGCGCACAAGTACGCGCTGATCCCCCTCCGACGGCACCGACGTCGGCTAACCAGGAACGTCTGAACGACTGAATGGTAGCTCATGGTACGACGTAGCGTTGGCACTGACATTATTCCAAAGTGCAGACGTCTGTTTTGTCGAAGAAAATGCGCTATACAGTGCATGGATGTGCTATCATTAGCATCGTTTGTTGAAGCATTCCTACTAGATCAAGCAAAGTTGCGCAAAAGCATACTGACTGGTAAAGACCACATATATCGCTATGATAGCGGCTATCGCACATTAGAAGCGTAATTCACGTAACACGTGCACAATGATTACAACTACAGGTGTAATAGGTTAATTTACCATTTGTACCATCTAGCAGCAGCAGCACCCGCACCCTAGCGGTAGCGTTCATGCCTGGCACCTCAAGGGCCCCTTTTCAATACCTCCCTACAGCTTGGTAGGGCCATGGCCGGTAGGCTCAGAACCTACTTCGAGAAACTAGCAACCCTCTATACTGCTCAATAGAATTTTCGACTGAGCCAGACTGTCGACTTGTTTGAGGCGGTTTATATGTCTACTCACACAAGGTGTGTCAAATATAAGAAATTTTTGCTCCCGATACTACTATAATCGGTAGTGCTAGCACACGATAGCCAAATGAGGGGCCCTCCGTTCATTCCGTTTAGGTCAGATGTCCTCAGCACACGCAGGCAAATCGTTTCTTTTGCCAGAAGTGTACGATGCGCCCTCCTAGTAGTAAGACATTGCTTTTTCGCTTCTTTCTAGGGTTGTCGATCAAGCAAGCGTGCTCCAGGGAGACCAGTCGAACAAGTGCTATATGTGCCCCAAGATTTGTGCGTCGAACACAGAACTATGCAGCCACATTCTCTCCCACGCTAGAGACGGGAGTTACAGACGTCCAGAGTTTCTCGGAGTGCCTGGGCGGCCCGACAGCCTTGAGCGACGTGTGCCAACAGAACGTGATGTTACAAAAGTGCACACCTGCTACGCATGTAGGAAATCGTTTGCAAGCAAGGGCGACCTGGACAGTCACGCATGTCTACATACGGACCGGACACGGTACACCCGCAGCCAAACCGCGACACCGTTTTCGAACGTACGGGATCTGATACTCCTTCGCAGGCAACGTGCCGTTCTTAATATTTATTGGTGTCCGGTGTGCAACACGGCCTTCCGCAACAAAGAGCGCTTGACTCATCACCTAGTGACTCATCTCCCGTGATGGGCATATGCGGGGATGCTTTTTTTTTTTCACTGATTACTTGTGGGCGATGATTCTGACGGTGCTATGCGGACTTGTGGACTCGGCAGGCGCGCAGATTGAACTTTGTTGTCACAAAAGGCGACATCTTTTGACCATATTTATTGATTGTTTTATCGAAATCTTCGGCGATCTTGGTGAGAACAGCCGTTTCCTCTCCCACGGACGACAGATTCAGCGAGTGTGATTTTTTATCGAGTGTGATCCCACGACACATTCAGCGAGTGTGATTTTTTTAGAATGTCCTTCGTCCACTTCAAAACCAACCATATCAGATGATGACGATGAACATAAACTGTGTAATTACATCACTTATTACCTCGATGGTCAGAGCTAAGCGCCTTCGCGCAAGCGAGGGAAATGAACCTGATGCAACAAGAAGTTACGCAATGCGTGTAAGAAACTGCGCACGGAAGGCCTGGACAGTCATGCATGTACTACGTACGGACCGGACACGCTAAACCCATGACGACCCGTCCAGGGAATCCTTGACGAACGTGTGATATCTCAGACTCCTTCGTGCGGAAATGCGTGAGATCTCTTTTAGTGCTAGTTTTAGTGCGACCCTATCACTTGTGGCCGAAATGCTGCCTCGCTTGCGACTGCTGAAAAAACTATCCTGGTGCATCGTCTTTTCCAAGCGAATCTTCCTGTGACCCACGGGTGTCCGCGTGCATTGTCACGCAAAAACTGGATACCCCCATAGAAGAACACTTGCGGGGAAAGCTAACGCCTCCAGCGGATCACGTTAAGCACGCGGTCAGTCAGGGTCCTTTGGCGTGTAGCTGGAGGGAAAGGGATGGAATGGAGCTCGCCCGACGCTCCGCAGGGCTTTCGTCGCCTCCGATCAGCCTCGGCACCCGGTTGGGGACGTACGGCCAGGCGCGGCGTCTTCGCATGAGATCATGTCTGAGTTCGAGCAATGGCACCGGCAACTGGCCATTCAATAGGCTCCCCGTCCACACGCGGACTCCACCGTGAAGGCTGGCGAAGAGCAACGGTCCCAGAATTTCGACAATAAACAACCCCTCCCTCACCACTTGTGTGTTTGTTACGCTTCTCTGTTGAAGAAGATATGGCCACCGTCGACAAAAATGGGACAGGGCTAAGCTCTCGTGGGTTTTCCTGAGCTTCGTCGGGTGCTGCAAGCTTACAACAAGGTGCGTAAGAAAAGCGTATTTGCGTAGAAATACGTGCGTGGAAAACGCACGTGCTTTTCTTTCGCAAAGGCGTCTCCAGGTGTGCTTGACTTACTCACCTGTTTTCACGTATGCACGAGGACAATACTGAGCTGAACGAGTTCCCATATAAACTACAATATCCGTTGCCATGAACACTGGCTTCACGAGCGGATGTCAAAGCGCATGCGCTGCCTTCAACCAAGCAGGCGGATGGAAATGCAGTCAACCACAAAAGTTTACGGACCACGAGAACTTGCAGCCAACAGCCTCGTCGCGACACCTCGGCTACTCCACCTGCGATGGGCAGCCGCTCTGCGTTTGGCAAGCATTCCTCCTTATATCTGAGCCCTGTCTCTCTCCAACTGTGCACAAATTTTTCTGACGCGAAGCGCCCTTCGGTAGCTGATGCCACGGGCTTCCTTCTCGATAGCCCATCGCAAAACTGATATCTCTTCATCGTCACACCGGTCCATGTCCGTTCCGGCGGTGATATCGCTATCAAAACAGATATTAGGCGTCCTTAACGCCGGCGATCACTGTGCGCGGAGACGACAAACTAACAATGCGGCGCGTGACACTGAAAAACTGACATGCTAGCAAGTAGCAAGAAGACTCACTTCCAGCGGAGTAAGTGGCGTGCCGCCAGGTGGCGCAGAAAGCCAGTTTGGCACCCGCTGGCGTGGTCGGCAGACTTTTGTGGTTGACTGTACAGTGCTCAGCAAATGAAACGCATTACCTGGAGAGTAAATTTTAATCAAGCTTTTCCACGCAGCTTTTGAAATCCTAAGCGGGGGTTCTCCTTGCTGGAAAGCTGGAGGCCGAGTCCGCTTTTGGTGCTCAAGGGTACAAACACCATTTCCAAGCATACACTATTTCAGAGCAGCGCACACAGAAAAAAACACGAAAAAAAAGGAAAAACAGAGCAAGGGACAAGCAAGCCTCAAGAAAACCAAGAGTTGTGCGTCAAGACTGGAGACAAAGACCTGTTCACTCATATATATTTTCATATCTAAATCATCCTGCTACCGTTTTCCACTTGCTTTTTTAGTCTATATTTATTATTTCTCCCTCCTATTCTCTTCCTTACCCCTCTCCTTCATATCCCTGTGCCATATTCGCCAACTTAACTTTCCTGTTTCCTCTTGTACCTGCGATACCTGGGCGGTGCAAGGTGATCATCCTTTTTCCACCCTTATCACATACACACCGCTGGAGAGCACGACTACCGATGTTTCCTGCGTCATGGCTTTGCTCTTTGGATACACAGGTAACCCGTTGTGGTACTCAGTGAGCGCAAACCACTTGTTCAAGCTTTGTGATTTAATTTAGTACCTTTCTGACCAAACAGACAACTCCAGTAGCCCAAAAGGCATCGCCATCACTAGAGCATCGAGTTTCAATCGCTGAGCACTGTGCCCACACTTTTCAAGTTCTACGAACCTAACTGTTTGGCGGACGCAGGCAGAAGCCGAACCGCAGTGTCCAGAACATGAGAATTGGTAGAGGGTCACCACCAAATATATCTTCAACGTGAACTGCCAACCTCTCAAACAACTGGACAAGTCCTGCACGAAACGCGCCAGTGTAGTGATGACAACGAAAAAGAAAACAGCAATGTAAAGTCGCTTTCAAAAGAGAACTCACATTCTTAGAGAATCAAGCGATTGTCGGCATTAGCGGGGCCGCTAATAAAGCAGCTCGTGTTCTTGGGACATGTAAGCTAAATCATTGTTTAATTACTGAAACCAATGTAACCATGTCTCCTCATTCGATCGTGCAATAGCGGAGACCGCATTCGCCGCAGGATTTGGACTTACATGTTCGGACATTGTTCATCGGCCCGCGGAGCCTGTAGGTCTCGTCCATGTCATAGCCCACGTCCCCAGGAACTCTCCATGTTCTTGTGAAGTCTCCACACGACGCATTTCACAGTGTCTTAGATGGGCACCGCCACAGGATCGCCGAGATGCAGCCGCTGCGGCGCCGACACACTGGACACACTGCGTCGGCCTTGTGGCAAAGTCGGATCGCCGGTGAAAATAAAATGGGAAAGGGCGTTGCCTGGGCGATGGGTCAAACCGAGCGAAGTGCCGGCAACGCCGATACCAGCCGATTCTGCGTACGAGAGATAATGCTGTAAGCGGCGCGTTAATATCCCTTTCGATCCGCGAAACGCCAAAGGCAACAGTTAGAACATGGTGAAGAGGGGGGGGGGGGGGGGAGCATTTTGCTCGAAACATACCTTTACGAGAAACAGTGGCGGACACACCATGTTGCATACAATTCTCTTCTTTGGTATATATTTCTCTTCCTCCTCTGTAACGAGTTCGGATGCATCTGATGCCTCCGCCCGGTCATAAATCCTAGGGCACTGGCACGAGCAGCCTCGTTTCCGGCAAGGCCCGCATGGGCAGGCCTCCAGAGTTATTGGAAAGTTTAGCGAATTGGATGGGCTAAAGGAGGAAAAGGACTGCCTTAAAGAGCGACTCCGGCGGTTTTTTCCAGCATACTTTGATATCAATGTTTTCCAAGGGTACTGATGGAAGAAGGAAGGAAGGGGAAAACAAAGGCACGGAGGTTAACCAGAAAGCCGTCCGGTTGGCTACCCTACACTGGGGGAATGGGAAGGGAGGAAGAGAAAGATGGGAGAGAGAGAGAGAGAAAGAAGGGGAATAATGAATAATGGTACTGATAGTCCTGTAACATCCAGGGTGGTTCAGTTTGCTCAGAAGCCCACCAATAATTTTAAATAAGCCAATGAAAGTCGTGTTGAAACCGAAACCGAAACGGGTAGGTGCTTCGTGCAGTGTATGAGATGATGTCGCAACCTTCCCGCCATCATACACATGGTGCTGGCACCACAGAAACGCTGGTGGCGAGGTCACCCAAGTGATATATTGAGTTCTGCCAGCTTTTTTGTCCTTGACAGCGACGATTTCAGCGCTGAAATATCCACGTTTTGCTTTTGATGGCCCGCTGGCTCGGGTAGGCAGTGTTGAAGGTGATGACGTCAAAAACACAGGGTGGCCCGCGTGAGAATCCGGTAAAAATTCTTAAAATTCATTTACAGGAAAACTAAATGACTTACAACCGCCTGACTTGGGATATATTATTACAGTAATGAGGAGAATGTCTATTGAATATTTAATTGAGATCAGTGGACACTTAAATATCGCCGGAGTTGCCCTTTAAAGACGCTGCCCACTCTTAAGTTCCGTAAGGCCTTTTTGACGTCGCTAACAATAATTCCATGCTGCGCCGTGCAGTCCAAGCATGTGGACTGTTCATTGTCCTTGGCTATTATTTTATTTACACACAGTCCACAATATGTGTCACATCTTTATCATTTTTTTTGGATTGGCATTCTTGTATCGGTTGCCGCGTTCATTCCCCGGCTCGCTTCATATCCTGTTCACTTTTACTCTTCTGCTGACTTTTCTTTTAAAAGCATAGCAATGCAGTATTTGATGGCACTTTTCTACTACTTAAATGATATTGATGCAGTCTCTAATTAATGTCGCTTTTAATTTACACAAGCAAGGAAGGCACTATGCAAGTCCGCTTTCTAGAACGTTGGAAAACTGGGCAATTCATTTGCCAGACATTATGTGCAAATGTCGCCCGAACGCCCACTGTTTGAGAAAGTAAGAATGTATAGTACTCTCAGACTGACGAAACACAAAGGCTTGCGGCTGCGCCATACACGCACTTCTGCTTCTACGGTCCGCATAATGCTCCACGTTTGTGCGCTCAGTCACCAAGTATTGGTGAGTATTGTCACGTAGTGTAGTGGTGAGTATTGTCACGTAGTGTACACTACTGACAGTAGTGACACTACTACGTGACACTACTACGTACACGTAGTAGTGTCACGTAGTGTGTAGTGGTGAGTATTGTCACGTCTGAGTCTTGTCCTCTTCTCAAAAACGCTATCAAAATTAGCAGCACAAAAGTTTCGGTTCATTCACGGGAAAGACCCTTATGTCTCTGGATGAATAAAGAAATCTTGGAGGTCATAAGGGGCAAGCATTACTGGTACGACAAATGGAAACGGCATAAGCATAATGAATTCTTTTTGCGCCAATATAAAGCAATGCGTAATAAATCAGTGGCCTTGATGAGAATGAGTAAAAAGAATTATTATGCCCGACAAATAGAGCAGGCGAATGGTAATTCGAAAAAACTTAGGCAAATTGTACATGACGTTGTCGGTCACCCTCCGCCTTCTAAAGTACTTCCTGTCATCGACTCCAATACAGTTGAATAGTTTAACACTTACTTCGCCTCCATCGGTTCAACACTAGCTAAAAAACTCAAGGAACCCAGCCTCGATCATGTTCTTTCAGATTCCAATCCGAAATCTTTTGTGATGTGTGACATCGACCTTGAGGAAATCAGATCTATTGTATCAGGAATGGGAATGAATAAATCGGCAGGCCTAAATGGGATAACTGTAAGGCTTCTTAAAGAAAATTTAGACGCCCTCGGACCGGTTTTGTGTCTCCTTTTTAACCATTCTGTGAGAGCAGCCATTTACCCTTCTTGTTTAAAAATTGCAAAGGTTATTCCAATACATAAAAGTGCGATCATTCACAACCGTCCAACTATAGGCCAACCTCTGATTTGAGCATAATTAACAATATCTTCGAAAAAATTCTTGCTAATCGTTTCTATAAATTTATTGCAAAATATAACATGCTCTCCTATCAGCAACACGGATTTAGACCAAACTATTCTACGTCCACCGCTGTTTTGACACTTACGCAATTTATAAACACAGCATTGAATGAAAATAAGTTAGTAGCAGTTATCTTTCTGGACCTAAAAAAAGCATTTGACACCGTAGACGACAGAATACTGCTAAATAAATTACCACATTACGGTTTCCGTGGAACCGCTTTAGAACTTCTTTCGGACTACCTGAAAGGTCGCCAACAGGCTGTTTTAATTAATGATTCCATGACTTCTATGAGTCACTTGAATACTGGTGTTCATCAGGACTCGGTGCTGGGACCATTTCTGTTCTCCTTGTACATAAATGACCTTCCGCAGATATTACAGTTTTCTAACATACTGATGTATGCTGACGATACTTGTGTCATAGTAACAGGTCAAAATCTAGGTGATCTTGAGTCGAATCTAACATCGAATTAGAAAAGGTTGCTCATTGGTTATCAAATAGTAAACTATCTATAAATACCGATAAAATCAAATCTATTACACTTCACTCTAGGTTAAAATTCATTGATACAAATGATATACACATTAAAATTAACGATTCTTACATTGGCGGATGCAGATTCAGAATGTGTGTTCCAAATTAGCCTCAGGGTGTCATGCACTTACTCAGGCTCGTCAAAACTTTAATACCACTACTCTACGAATACCGTATTATGCTTTCATTCATTGCCACATCTCATATTGCGTTGAGTCTTTTGGTAAGTGGAATATTCCGCGAACTAACAACGTATATGGTGAACGGATTTTACAGTTCGCTGGTATTAAGATCTGGAATGACATACCTCTTGAAATAAAAGTGTGTTCAAACTTTACTAAGACACCAGAAAAACACTATTTAGAAGAATGTTCTGATTTATTAATGACCCTTCACGTTTAGTGTGATGGCTGTCTTAATTTTAGTATGTAAGTAGAGGTCTTTCATTTTTTTCCCTGTGTTGTAACAGTTTTCTTTTTTGCTCTTTTTGTGGTTATTTCATGTACAGTACAGCTTCTTTCCAGATTATTTATTAAATATTATATAACATCCTCAGTTATGCTTTTCCAAAGTGCCATTATAAAATGTATCTTTTTGGACCCAAACTAGCCCATGGCTATGGGTCCACACAGTGCGTGCAAACTTTATGTAAAAATTGTGAGCAATAAAATTCAAAATTCAAATTCAAAGATGTCCACCCGCTTCCAAGAATTGATGACGTCATTGACTGCCTGCATTCGGCGGCGTATATTTGATTGCTGGATGTGCGGTCGGGTTACTGGCAGATACCCATGCACCCAGCCGATAAGGAGAAAAAGGCCTTTGTAACACCAGACGGTCTTTATGAATTTAACGTTATGCCGTTCGGCCTTTGCAACGCGCCAGCAACGTTCGAATGATTTATGGACACGACTCAACGAGGACTTAAATAGGAAATTTGTTTGTGCTATCTCGATGATGTCTTCATTTTTGGCAGCACTCTGAATGAGCATAATAGACGTCTGAGTATTGTCCTTGATTGTGTCGAGAAAGCCGGTCTGGTACAAAATTCCAAGAAATGTCGCTTGGGGAAACCGAAACGTTAGTACTTGGGCATCTGGTCGATAAGAACGGTGTGAGGCCCGACCCACGCAAGATCGAGGCAGTTAGCTCTTTCAAACCACCAAAGTCAGTGTGGGAGCTACGGAGTTTCCTGGGCCTTTGTTCTCATTTTCGCCGCTTTGTAACGAGATGCGCCGATGTAGTGCACGCCCTTACATGCCTGCTCCAAAAGGACGTTCTTTTTAATTGGACATCGACTTGTGAAGACGCATTCATGGAACTAAAATTTCTGATAACTTCGGGACCCATACTGCGTCACTTCGACGCATCCTCGCCCGCCGAAGTTCACGCTGATGCTTGTGGTATCGGAATCGGTGCCGTACTAGTCCAACACCACGAAGGATCCGATCACGTTTGGCTTATGCCAGTCGCGCTCTGACTAAGGTGGAACGCAATTACACCGTCACAGAGCAAGAATGCTTAGCCGCACTATTCGCTGTCTACAAATTTCGGCGCTATATTTACGGACGACCGTTCACTATCGTTACTGACAACCACGCTTTGTGCTGGCTGGTAAATCTCCGCGATCCAAGGCAATCCAGCAGGCCGAAGATGCCGCTAGGGCCCACGGGCTCGAGGCCGTCATCTAGGCATAGAGGCCTAGGTCTCATAAATCTGCTGCCTTAAGAATAAAGTTTATTCTTCCTCCTCCGAGTGGTCGAGTGGCCCGTTGCGCGCTTCGACTTCAGGAGTACGACTTCGTCATCTCCTACAAGTCCGGTCGTCGCCACGCAGACGCAGATTGTCCTTCCCGCGTTCCTCTATCGACAACAATGTGTGACGAAGACAATTTCGAGGACTGTTTCGCCTCTATTTCTTCGACGTTCCCAGACTTGACGACATTTAGGGATGAGCAAGAAAATGATGTTAGTTTGGAGCCCCTCTTTACTGCAGTGTTGCGCCCTCAAGGCAGCGGTCGATTTTGCGTGCGAGATGGCTTGCCGTACAAAACCAGCTATCCAGAACAAGGTGCAAGCTTTCTTCTGGTGGTTCCGCAGACTCTGCGTCTGAATATACTGAGAACCATGCACGATGACGCGACTTCTGGCCATCTAGGCTTCACCAGAACGCTCGATCGGACACAGGAGCGTCTTTTGTGGCCCAGAACGCGAGATACAGTCAAGCAGTACGTCGCTGGTTGCGAGCAATGTCAACGCTACAAGCGCCCTAAGACCACTCCGCCAGGTCTTCTTCAACCAGTGCCGCCCCCTACTTTGTCGTTCGAACAAGTGGGTATCGATCTCTTAGGGCCGTTCCCATGATCCTCTAATGGCAAGTGATGGGTGATCGTATGTGTAGATCACCTGATTCGCTATGCAGAAACGGCTGCCGTGCCATCTTCAACCACTGCAGGTGTCGCCGCGTTCTTGCTACGATTCGTCATTCTTCGGCACGGTTCCCTTCGCGTTGTCATAAGCGATCGTGGTCGCCAGTTTGTTGCGGACGTCGTGGAAGAAATGCTTCGTCTCTGCTGTCCGCAGCTACGCCATTCGTCACCTTACCACCCTCAGACCAACGGTCTTGTGGAGCGTACAAATGGAACACTAACAGACATGCTGGCAATGTACGTATCTTCCGATCACAAAGACTGGAATGATGTTCTACTTTTCATCACTTATGCGTATAATACCCCTGACAGACGGGCGAAAGTAAAGTCCTTTGTAGTGAACCCCTTTTCCTACTCTAAAGGACCCTCTGCAGAAAGCAGTTGCGCCGATGACACACGGCAGCACGTGAACTCCTTTAGGTGGTTCCTAAGACGAACGCCGCAAAGAAATGGCGCTCCTCGTTAAAGCAGCAAGATAGTGAGCATATTTAAAAAGTTCCGCATTTAATAACGTTGGGCAGTTGTGGATCGGAAAAATATCGTTTTTGTTGCTGATGGCTAATAATGTTGATTGTTCGTTTCACGCCACGACGAAAAAGATAATGATTGCCGCAATCCCGCATGGCGGCGATGTGACCGTTGGAGAGTACGGTAAAAATAAATCTTTGCGGCCCAACAGATCTCATTACAGGGCTAAAAGCTAAAGCTTATACGCAAGGCAAGGAAATACTTGCGGGGTGTTATAATTTTGTGAAAAGTATCTCCCGTTTACGGGTCGTGTACGCTGTCGGCGAGAGTACGCCTTTACGCTCGAAAAGTAGATCACCGATCTACCTTTCTGAAAAGGAACTTTGCCGGGAAGGAGATACTCCTTTGTTGTGTGTCACTGGGCATGAACGCCTTTCCGGTAGATGTCCCCTTACCTAAAGTACTTTAGCATGCCCGTGTGTCAGGGGTATAATACCTCGAAGCATGAGACCACCGACTACACGCCATTTTACCTGCTTTACGCACTTCCGCCAAAGAACAGTATTGACACAATACTACCGTTCGACTTCCACAGCTACTATTCTGCCACCAAGATGCTGTGCCTTGATGAAGAAGCCCGTCGTATCGCTCAACTTCGCACTGTAATATCTCAAGGCCGATCTAAGAAGTGTTATGCAGCCGCCATCAGCCAGTCTCATACGCTAAAGGAGACTGTGTGGGCGTGGACGCGACAACGCAAACGCGGCCTATGCCAGAGGTTTTACGCTAAATATACACCTGTTCTGTGCATACTTCTGATTAATTACGCAGAACAGTGCTTTACCACTAGCGCTACATAGCAGGTCAAGCATACGGATTATATATACGGGACTTCAGTGTAAGACGGTATATCGCGAGTGTGTTGTGGGCTTTGGGCTTTGCTGTGGTTGTGTTATTCGCGTGTATGTGCGTTCGTGTCATGTCAGCCTGTGTGTTCTATGTTCAGTCTAATGTAATTAAATGCCTGCTAATTGTAGCATGGTCGAAAAACACAGTGGTTGCTTTTTTTTGTCTCTGCTACTCCCTCTGGGAGTACTAGCACCCCGCTTGGTGGGGTAGTAGAGCTCTCTTCAAAAGAGTGTTCGAATCCCCTTCGGAGGCGTCCTACTACTCTGTCTTGACGAGAGTACCGGTACCCTGCAATGGGGTTGATCTACTCTGAAAAATGGAGTTAAATTTGGGACACGAAAGTACTCCCCCAAAGTGAGTGCCCAGCGCTCTCTTTGTTTTTGGAGTGTAAGGACTACAGGGTGAAGTGAAAGAAGTCGTTGTTCCACGTACTTGTACATGTTCCAGTTGAATAAAAAAATGTAAAGAATTGTTTTCGGGACTAGCGTACTCGCTAACCATACTTCATCTCTGAAAAGCATCCACATAAATATAATATCTGTTCCATTAAAATATGTAATACTTATATGTAACCAAATCACAACAGTGCATACATAGCATTGGTTCAACCCGTGATCGAAGCGCACCCCTGTAATATCACCGCTCACAACACAGTACGATTTCACTAGGCGAAGGCATGTCTAAGTTCATACGGAGTCAATCACTTTCGTCTGAATAGACCATTTTCACCGCCGAAAGTGAATGAGCGTAATGCGTGTATATTCCCGCATAAGTGCTACTGCATGTGCATGGGTTCTTTTTTTTTTTTTGCGTTACCATACAACGGGAGCTCCACAGAATAGTTCCCATGTCTCTGCAACGGTTGTCGTTTCACATACTTGCAAAGCCCAGATTCATAATGTGAGGGTTCACAACGAATGTGCACTCTGCCGGTCGTACAATACAGCGATGAAGCTTGCCGATTCACGCTTCGGAAAGGACTGCATGAAACTCTCTTCATGTAACTACGTCACAAAAGTACATGCTCGCAAGCGAAGACGTTCCAACCCCAGTGCACCCCCGTACGGGGGTGCACTGATTCCAGTAGTCAGTTGGAATTAAAGAAACACTTACTTGTATGCTCTCGATAGAAGCGCTTTTCTTTGGACCCTTGCTCTCACGGAGTATGCCGGCTGTGGACAATTCTCAGCTGATGCCTGCCTAAAATTACAAAGGCCGCGTGCAGGATACTGTTAGAGACCGCATTAATGCAACACGTGGCTCAACATATATTACAATATTCTCAATAATTCTATCCGCGTGGCATTGCTCTCCAAGTTGAACGTAGAAAAAAAATGGCAAGAACCTATGGAACTACCATCGATTGCAGGTTGCCGACTAAGCACGTACAACGCAAATACTTCTTATCCCTTCTTTCCACACACATAACAGATTCAATGAATACTGCGGTGTGACTATGCCAGTATTTTCTATCCACTTCCCGCTCATCAAAATATTAAAACACACTTCCCTGGCTCCAAAAGAACGCATTTGAACGTATAATTTACGTATGCCGTGGTTATTTCCACAGAATTTGAAAGGCCATACCTACTATGAAAATCAACTCATTTCACACATGAAAGGTCCTTCAGTTCTGCAGGTGATCGCCTTGAACACTTAAACATTTGTCGTATCTGTTCACGAGCATCACAAATCATGCGGAATAATAATACCTGAGCTGTTCAGGGGCTCTAAATATGCGCCGCCGTCCTCGTGGGTTACACAAGGGAGAAAAGGCAAGACAATCTTGCCCTGAGCCCACTACCAATTGCTCTCAGCCCACTGCTAAATCGTAGTGGATATGCGAATGGCAAAACAGGAAGCAAAAAATAAGGTGCTGGGTTGCGCAGAACAGAACAGCGGACCCTGGCTTACCCTCATCAGCTGCGACATGATAACGTTACTGATCGTCACGCCGTTGCCATTTACGTCACTATTAAGTATTAACGATAAAAGCATAGCTTCGGTGTCCCTACGGTGTTCACAGCGTGAAATATGCTTTTTTTTTTTTTTGCTGCCGTCGGTGTATATTGTAAACGAAGCACTTCATTCAAAAAGTCATTGCGACCTTCTATTCAGGCCTTGCTTCCAGCGCTTTCCAGTTTTCCACGGATCTGAGAGAGCTATTCAGCAGTAAGCATTCAAAAGTGATCGTGAGCGGTGAAATTCAACCGCGTGGCTTAATGAACTGGCGGCAGACAAGTATAACGCTTCGGTACAATCACGGTGCTCGTGACTACATCCGAGGAAGATTGAAATGCAGGTTCAATAGTAATAAAAGTGAAAGAAGCGTCACGTATATGAGTTCTCATGTTAGGCGCGAAGCAGCTTTAAGCTCGGGCTGTCGACGTCTCCAGTTCCCGTCCGCACGGTAAAGCAAGCGGTCAAACCAGTGAATAAAATCAACGCACAGTTGACAAGAAAAAGTAGCGCCGCCTCGGACTCGAACCCACAACTACCCGGGATGCGATGATGGGAGCTGGAAGCTTTACCAATCATCCCACCAACACATACATGCCGCATAGCGCAAACGGGCCTTATATCTTCACTACACCGCTTTACAATTTGCATCTAACCACTGTCCCATTAAAACAAATGTGTTCAGCAAGCACAATTACTCTTACATTAACATCGCGTCCCTTCCACTGCACTCATGGTTAGTAGCGGTGGTACCGCCCTCTAGGAACGATAGAGCGAAGCAGATTGTGGTGCTAATGCACGCCGGCAGTTGCCGCTTAGGTAGTCTCAGCACGTCGATCGCAGAGGAGGTAGCGGCGTGGCGGCGTCCAGCCGGCCTGTTGCTTTGGCAAAGTACGACCACGCCCTCTACAAAATGTGTCTTGTGTGGCCAGATGTTTGCGAAACGCTCTGCTAAACGAAAGGAAAGACAGCCGGTGATATGCAAATGATGCGTCTTTCGTTACGGCGGAATGTTCACGAAGCCATCCCACGAAGACCCGTTCGGTTTCGCCTGCAAGGTTTCACATTTGGGGACGGATTGTCGAATTGCCCATTAGCGATTCATCGCTGCATATTCCGAGCTTCCGCAGACTTCACTTAGAGGAGCTGTACGATCCGCACGTTCGCATCTTCATGACTTCGTGTTTTCACTTTTTCAAAGGTAAGCAGTGCTTGCTTTCGAGAAGACCCTCGTAAGAGCTGCACGTGGTACGACGTAAAATGAGCACATATCATGCACATAACATGTGTATCCTGAGAATCGATGCTGGCTGCATTATTGATCTAGAGGTAGACGACTGCAAAAGCGCCCTACGGATTTTGTCGCTAGCTCCCACGAAGCAAACTTCGTGTTTTTTCCTGCAAAAGCACAATGTTCAATGTTCCGGCTAGTGATGGTATGATAGTTCATACATCATGGTTTCCCTAATGCAAGAGACCATGTGGTAACGCCGCCTGCTTTAAACCTTTAGTATACAACGGTCATAACGGTATAAAAAGCTTCAGCTGGAAAGAGGCTATTTTCTTCTTTTTGGCATGTTAACGCTCGCAAGAGGGTTGTCCTCCCGATGGCCACAGGAACGTGTTACATCAACGTGACGAGCTGCTCATCCTTTCTTCTGCCAGAACATAGCTGCCACGAACGTGTTGTCGGCCAATCTGTATAAAGCCACTGACGCTTTTGTTTAGATTCTTGAATTCGGGAACCGAGATAACGCTGGAAAAGTCGTGGAGTATGCGTGCTAAGCAATGCCTCCTTAGTCTGTTAGTAATGGCCTCCATATTATGACTTCCTTCGGGTATGAGAACGGGCTGAATAAAAGAAAAGTGGCGAGAGCCTTCTGGAGGGGGGCAGCTGAACACAGTCCGACACAAACTGTACTAGCGGTTAGAGGTTGTCTCTCTGTGTTGTGCCTTAAAGAAATAGCTACAACGGTGAGCCATTGGCCGCAAAATCAACGCTAGGAACCGATCAAGCAATATATCAATCAAAAGCCAAAGAGACCCATGCCTTCTCCGCCCCATCAGTTTCTGCAGTCTTGCACTGCATGACCGGCGCCATTGACAAATTCCGCCTCAGTGTGGCGGGATTTCAAAGTGGACCTTCGCCTCGTGCTAGCGTCCATCCTTATGTGGAGCAGCTGCGCAATATTCGCCAACTACAGTGCCAAGCCCCAGAGTTTGCTCCTGCCACAAACCAGCAGCTTATCAGGACATATTCAAATTGAGGAGCCAGCTACGCTTACCGAAACTCTTTAAAGCCCGACCACACACACGCTATTTTCGAGCGACGGCGACACGTGACCAGCGACCGGTTTTCCCGTCGCTGATGGTCATACGTCGCCGTCGCTCGTCGTATCGCCGTTTTTTCGCCAGCTAGAAAAGCCATACAGATGGAAAGCACGCCTAAGAACATCCACCACGTGCACGACGTTCGAAAACGTAAACGCAGAGCGGAAGCAATCCTTAAGTCCCACGGAAGAAGAGAGGGCGTCTTCTTCGTCAGTGCGGCCAAGTACCCGCGGCCCACTGGCTACAGTGACGGCGACAGGCGACGACCGCCACCACCACAACTGATCGTGCGACACGAACCGGAGGTACAAACACCGTTACCTCTTTCGCTTACAGAAGACAGCAACGGAAGGATCGGCAACCACGAAGACGAGGCCAGCCAATGGCGGTGCCGCCTGCCTTCACGATGGAGGTCGTGCACACAAACGGGAAGGTTCGAGTCACGGCATTGGGGAAGCTGGCGTCGGCCGAGGCAGTGGAAATGCCCATAGCCTTGGCGGTACTACACATAGGTGTTCAGAAAGAATTGATCATCAGTGACTCAAAGTCGCTGATTCTGAACTACGCCAAAGACTGGCTGTACACTGAGGCGGCGCGAATGTTCAACGCTAGAGCCACCGGGAATTTTAGTTCGGGCTCAGTTACTAGGCCGTCAAGAGGTTCCCCGCCCACGTGGGGGAGCTTGGAACTAGCAACAGTCGTGACAACAATGTCAATGGCCGGAGACCCGCCGGCATCCAACCCAACAACAACGAGCGTGTCCATCTCGTCGCGAGGCAGCTTTGTCGCCACGACGCAGTCACCCAGAGCGCCGTCACCGTCGTTGTTGTGCGGGACTCCACAGCAGGAACGGCGGAGATCGAGTCCGGTGCCGCCGCTATTGCCACCACCTCCACCGTTGTTGCGGCCACCGAAATCGCCACGAACCACGGGGACGCCGATCACGGTGCCAAGGAGTCTCCAGCCACGTACCGAGAGGCACTTGTGCACTACGGAAAGGAACGGAAGAAATATCCCCAAACCCACGGTAGGCTAGACAGGTCGCAGGCGGTCCACTTGACGCGGCTGCAGACGGGCACTTTCACCAACCCATACCACCTGAACCGCCTGTGTCTAGCGCAGCGCCCGTCACCCGGCTGCGCGTGGTGCGAACACGAATGGTTCGATGTGGCCCATGCGCTTTGGGAGTGCCAACACCACGAGGAACAAAGGGAGGACGGCAACAGTAGGACCTTCTGAAGCGGGGTGCCTTTCTTAGAGATGGCAAACCGGCCTCCCCAGTGCGGATCCTGAAGACCAAGAGTGGGCCATCCAGCGGACCTGGGCCATTGTCGAGGGACTCTGAAGATGATCCTCGAGCAGTGGACCTCTGGCAGCCTCGCCCCGGGGAACCAACAGCAGCCATTGGACAAATTAAGCTTACCCAATCCACCATCCCAAAAGTGTTTTGAACCGATCCTGTCACTGTGTGTCAGTACGCGGAAGATGAAACAACGTTTTCTAGTTGACGATGATAAATGATGTGCATTTATGAGAGGCTAGGAGACAGTTCTCATGATAATCACGAGATTGCATGTACATAAGAATGCACTCCTGCAATAATGACAATTCCTCAAATTTTAATCGCCCGATGAGTCTCACAAAAATGTGCATCACAATCTTTTTCAAACTGTCTTCCACGACACGATTCAAAACTTCAATACTGAGCTCAACTGAGAGGGCGAGAGCACCGGACAAATGTTGGTCGGGTGTTCCAACTCTGGACCAAGACGAATTTTTCGCCAACTAAGAAGCATTCATTTCCGAAAAATCCTAACGAATTCCCTAAATTAGTGCTGCGAACAGCTGTATTCTATTTTCCCTTTGATAGTATGCTTACGTCCGCAGGCAGGTTTGAATGGCTGGTAGGCCAGGGTGCATTACATTTGCGTCTCCTTGGATTAAAGGTAGAAGGGTCAATTTTCCACCACTATCCCACTGGTGAAATCACAATGGGGCAAGGTCCATACTGAAACTTTCACCTCAAAAACGCGTGCAAGAAGAGCTTGCGAAACTTCAAATATAATTTTTAGCGATTGGACTACTTGATGTAATAACACATGTGCAGAAGATCCGCTCACGTAGCCTTGGCTGGGCTACCACAGAAATTTTTCGGCAGGTGTAGCGTTTGCTACTCTGCCTGTGTTAGCCACGCTGTAGGCACAACGGCCGGTTGCCGTTTAATCATTAAAAGTGGTTTAAGTATAGCTGTAGAAACAGTCATAAGTTTTCGGAGTAGGCGACGTGTGTTGTGTGATTTCGTACGCGATAACTTAGAAATGTTAATGGTTGTCTAAGCTTTCAAGAAATATTTCAGTGCACGCAAGTATACAGATGTTTAACAGTGTCAGGAGATTTCAATTTCGTTTTGAACCAGGACTAACGTCAGCGTCATGGATAGTGGCATCACAAGAGTGTCGTGTTCTGAGAGTGGCTTTAGCAGACGCCCTTGTGCAGGACATTGCACATTACGCGACTGGGGGAATTCATCGACATTATCGCCATTTTTGAGGCAACTACCACGCAAAGATAGACTTAGCTTTCTCTCACAAAAAATTACAACACTTTGTGACAATTGCAGAGTACTGAACATCACTTTTAGTGAAAATAGACTGGTAGCAATCACGACTGGGAGAAAGAGCCCTGCAAAACATAGAACGCAGTGCGAGAGGTGAAAATTAAACGCCAAGCTCTTAAAAGACAAGCGATTTATAAAAAGTGTTCCAACCGTAATTGCTATACTAATTGGAAGCTGCAAAAGAGGATGAGGTGAGCTATGAGAGCAATTTAAAGAAGCCGTAAATGTCAACGCCACTTAATGAGCTCTAAAACACGCTTAGAAGAGCGCCAAGAAGAAAGTAACGCCAAAAAAAAAAATGCTGCAGGAATTTGTGGATGCGGCGTGTGCCACAGCCGGCACATTTCTGGAAGAAATAAGAAAGACAAAGAAGAAAACTGAGGCTATTGACACGAAAAAAAAATCGTGCACGAACGGAGATCCTGGCTGATGAAATGCGAACAATGCATCCTTTCGCGACTGAGAAAAAGTATGCTAGGAGGACTCAAATAGTTGAGATTGAATACAATGGGAAAATATCTACAGAGACAGATCATATGCATTTAAGTATCAGTACTTATAAGATCTTTATGTGTAGAAGTATTGACAAAGCCTAGTCTCGAGAACCATTTTTTAACCGTTATCAGCAGACTTTACGCCCAAGGATATTGACACATCTAGGTAAACGACCTTAACAATGAAAGATGCCCAGGGCCTTATGTGTAGACGTATTGAAAAAGCCTAGTTTCGAGAGTGACTTGCAGACGCAAAAAAAGTACACAGACGACACACAAAAAAAATCGCGTTGAGAGCGCGTCTGTGTACTTTTTTCGCGTCTTCAAGTCACTATGAATGGTGACCAACTAGCCCAAACAAGAGTTCTGATCTAGTTTCTAGAACCATTCCTAACCATTATCAGCAGACTTATACGCCCAAGGATATTGACACAGATAGGTAAAAGACCTTAATAATGAAAGATGCCCAGGGCCTGATGGCCTGACAGTGTTTTAGATAGATAGATAGATAGATAGATAGATAGATAGATAGATAGATAGATAGATAGATAGATAGATAGATAGATAGATAGATAGATAGATAGATAGATAGATAGATAGATACGGTCAAAGTGACTCAATTTGGCCAAGAAATGCTTCGCATATAATAAATAGAAGGGGTACTTTGCAGCAACATTTATACTGGAAAATACGACGTTTCGCTGTCATGGTGCACGGCCGGAACTGTCCAGTAGACGATATTAAACTCTCTCACTGTTAACGTAAGCCATTCGAGGACGTTATGCGCGTTAAATATGGTTTCGCTTGCATTCTTGGTAAATGTGTTATCATTAATGAATTGCTAGCTGGCAGCCTTAGCAACTGATTTTGAATGTTTAAAAGATCAGTTTCACCGAAAGGGCGAAGCAGTGAACGCATTAGCAAGACATTGTAATGTTATACGAAGTGATACTGAGAGCTAACTCTTTTGGATACGATCTCACGTAACTGTACAAAACAATGGTGCAAGCCAATACGGCTGCCTCATGAACACTTCGCGCAGTCTCTTCGCGTTGAGAGCGCAGCACGTAGAAGGGTTTACGAGCCGCCCGCTGCTGACTGCCGAGACAGCGCGCCTTCCACAGTTGCTGCTCGAGCACGGCCGGTCTGGACGCGCGCGTTCGCACTCTTTTACGGCCTGAGCAGCTGCCGCGAGCACAATGGATCTGTTTCTATACAGTGACGACGGCGCTTGACGCGTGAGGGCGTCGCGAGCCAACCCCCCCAAAGCGCGCTGCTCTGCATGCACTTCGCATGGTAAACCACCTGTTCCCGGCCACTTTGTCGTGCTAATTATTTCTTCCGCGTGTAGGAAGTGGTGAAAACAGTACAGGTGAGTGTAGGGACAGTCTGGCTTTCTCCGTGCTCATGCACTCGACAAAAGAAGACGCACACTCAGCGCCAGTAGCAACAAGAATGGGTTGGTTGGTCAAACTTGGCCATCTTATATTTGATCGAGGCGAAAATGCTTGGGGCTTGTGTGCTTAGACTTAGATGCACGCTAAGTATTCCCAGGTGGTCGAAATTCCCGGAGCCCTCCACTACGGCGTCCTTCATAAACATAACGCAGTTTCGGGATCTTAGAGAGCATTCTGATGCAGACATCACCGAGTGCGTCCACGTGTTTAGTTTCTACAATGAGACGGATTTGCTCAGCCTTCTGGCGAGCCGCTCAAAATTGTGTGATTGTCAAGACGTTTCCCGGAACCATCCCATGTTCTGTTGCGATAACGATGAGACTACTGGCCTCATTGCAGCGGCTGAGCACATCGGCGTTGCCGTAGCACTGCGTGTGCATCGCTTTTACGTCAGAGGTAGCAAAGTAGCCTACTGGGCTAGTTGGTTGTGCATACTTACGATAAACAGCGCAAAAAATGGACGGCGTTGGTTCTTCGGATTCTTCTTGTGAACTACACAATAAAGTTAACAGAACAGAGCGACAGGCCGTCTGGCTATATTCACAAGACCACGGGGAAACATTTCCGGCCTTTAACGATGTGGCTACTTTAATCTAGACGGAAGCATTTCGACAGCGTTTTACCAGCAGTGCTTCTTTTAGGGGCAAAGCTCCTTATGCCGTGGGTCGTTCCATCCCTTGTAGTTGACCCTCGTAGCCACCTCATCTAGTTCGTGAAGTGCTCACTAGATGGCGTGATGGCGCTGCGGTGCTCGCTTCATTCAGATGTGTGGGAACGCGTAGTATGCGAGCGCATGGCGCACGAGACCGCTAGGTCTCGTGCTCCCTCTTGAATGCGCTCGCTCTTGATCTCAGAATGATCTCAGAATGATCTCAGAATGATCTTGATCTCTTGATCTCAGAATGATCACGACATGGCGCTGTGGTGCTGCTTAGCTAGTACGTGAATTGATCAATAGATGGCGCTGCGCCGCTCGCTGTTTGGTTGTCGCGTCGCAGCCACGCTCGCGCTCGCCCTCGGCGCGTGCCTCCCGGGGCGCGAGCTCTCTCACTCTTCCATCTGCTGTCTTGTCATAGAGAGAGAGAGGGAGACAGAGAGAGCGAAAGGCACGCGTTGACTATGGAAACGCTCTTTCTTCAATGCGCTACCAGCTCGCAAAGAAGAAGAACGCGCCCTCACCCGCGAGAGACAACGTTGGCACAGGCAGCGTCTTCTAGAGAGTTTCTTGACTGAAAAAATTGGCAGATCCCACGTGCAGTGGGAATCAAGAAAATGCGAAGCACGCATAAGGAACGTAAAATGGATTTGCATTGCTGTCTCGCTACACCGAGTTTGGTACATATGAAGTTAACGAAACGGCCACAAGAGCACCAAGACTGTGGCATGTAAACCATGCCGCTCATACACGCATGTCATGATTCGAACGTTATGACTTGTTCGTCATGCAGTCGTGTTGTGCCATAGCAATTTTGGTATACATCCCTTTAAGGAAACGAGTGCCATGTAGATCATGCCGCTAATGACATGCATGTCACGATTTTCATGTTATGACCTGTCATTTATGATTGTCATGCAGTCATGTTGTGCCAAACCAATTTTCGTATAGGCTCCGTGCAGTCGACTTTTCCATGTGCGACATCAGCGCCAGAATGCACTGCCTGGCGGGGAGAAGAAGCAAAATTGACCAGACTGTGACAGGAAAATACGCGAACGCGATGCGCGTCTGCAACTCTATGGAAGCAGCGACCGCCCGTCCCACCTTCTTTCGTTTTATTTCCTTTGAGACGAGCGCTCCAAACCTGCGGCAGACTGTTCCAAAGGGCGACGCCGCGAGCGTTCGTGTGGTTCGCAGCACACCCGCAAAGCAGCGAAGAAACGCGCGCGTCGCTGTCGCCTCGGTTTCCACCGTGCACGACTGAGCCGTCCGACGTGAGCTACGTGTAGCGGTCTCTGGTCAGTAGACGGAGGCCATACATCCCATTAACGAAACGGCAGTATAGCGCCAGGACCGTGGCATGTAAATCATGCCGGTCATGACACGCGTGTCATGATTCTAATGTTATGACCTGTCATTTACGTTCGTCATGCTGTCGTGTTGTGCCATAGCAATTTTGGTATATATCCCATTAACGAAACGCCTGGCATGTAAATCATGCCGCCCATGACATGCATGTTCTGCTTTTCATGTTATGACCTGTCATTTATGTTCGTCATGCAGTCATATTGCTGCATACCAATTTTCCTACACATCTCACTAACGAAATGGCCAAGAGAGCACCAAGACCGTGGCATGTAAATCATGTCGCTCATGACATGCATGTCATGATTTTCATGTTATGACTTGTCATTTACGTTCATGATGCGGTCATCTTGTGGCATGCCAATTTTCGTATACATCCCGTTAACGAAACGCGTGGCATGTAAATCATGTCGCCCATGACATGCATATCATGATTTTCATGTTGTGACCCGTCAGTAACGTTCGCCATACAGTCATGTTGTGCCATACTTATTTTCGCATGCATCCCATTAGCGAAACGGCCAGGAGAGCACCAAGACCGTGGCATGTAAATCATGCCGCTCGTGACTTGCATATCATGATTTTTATGTTATGACCTGTCATTTATGTTCGTCATGTAGTCATGATATGGCATACCAATTTTCGTAAACATCCGATTAGCGAAACGGCCAGGAGAGCAGAAAATCGTAGGCGGCTAGATAGATAGATAGATAGATAGATAGATAGATAGATAGATAGATAGATAGATAGATAGATAGATAGATAGATAGATAGATAGATAGATAGATAGATAGATACGCTCAAACTCGCCGAAGTTCGCTAAGAAATGCTTCGCATTTTAAAAAAAATTCACAGCATATCCACGGGGTGGATGATGGTGAGTGGGCGAAGCTCCGGAGTGAATCACCGGTAAACCGTTAATCTTCCGTGTAATTCGCCCAGTCGATCATCATGTAAAGACGTGAGAAACACTCTATTCGAACGCTGGGATCTCGCGTTTAAGGGGACGCTAGCACAAACCCATCATCATCGTTAGAAACGGACAGTCTTTCGCTCTCTCTCTCTCTCTTTCTGTCTCTCTCACACAAGACAGCAGATGGAAGAGTGAGAGAGCTCGCGCGCCGGGAGGAACGCGCCGAGGGCGAGCGCCAGCCTCCCGGCGCGCGAGCTATCGAGCGCAATCCTACAACGAGGTGGTTACGTACTACAAGGGACGAACGACCCACGCCATAAGGAGCTTCGCCCCTAAAATACTGACTGCTCGCGCTGGAGAACCGTTCCCTGGCCACCCATATATATGTATATAGACACTGGATCTTGACTTGCAATGAAGTGCCAGTGGGAGATTTCACTTGTGCGTAGTTGAACCATAAGGATTCGTAGCGTGCGCGTTAACTAAATTAATCCGGAACTCGGCACGATCTAGGATGAACCTCCGGAGCTTCGCCCACTCATCATCATTCACTCCGTGGATATGCTGTGGATTTTTTTTGTGCATAGCATCGCATGTTTAGTGCAGCCTAAGAAACACTAGAGTCTTTAAACAATACGGTCTTTAAAATTACGTATCTATTTTCTAGTAAAGGAACACACCGCCTAATAACTGCGTATTTATGTTGCGCCTCAGATACGCGTAGTATTTGTTTTTTGATCGACAATGTTGCCAAGTATGAACACAGCTACCAGTTCAAGATGGCTCGGCGTTAGGCAAGTGCTTAAACTTTGGCCTGGGTGGCTGAATCGTGTGACAGCACACAGAAAGACCAACATTTCTCCGTTCAAGCATCCCAGGAAAGACTATCATCATTAAAAACCGACTGCTCGCGCTGAACACTTGTTCACTGACCACCCCGTATATATAGGTGCCGGTGAGAGATTTCTGTGCGTAGTTGAACCATAAGGATTCGCAGCGTGCGCGTTAACTAAAAGTAATCCGCAACTCGGCACGATCTACGACGTCGGAGCGCTGGAACCTCATAAACACTGAGAGCGTTAATGACAACGCGTGTGTAAACATATACACGCGTTGTGTCTCATTTGGATGCATGAGTGGGCAATGTCACGGGTCATTTACGGTACTACCGAACGATCCCCAGTGCTTCGCCCACTCGTCAGGGCGCACTTCGTGGACAGAGAGACAAACAGACAATGAACTTTACTGAATCCTGAGGAGCTACTGTAAGGACTCCCTAGCGGGAGGCCGTTGTAAACACTGGCCGTACCGACGTGGAGGACAGTAGGCCATGACGCTCCTCCATTTCGTGGGCCCTCTGGATAGCCTGGGCCTGCTTTCGGAGCACCGTGCTTCTGATGGCCTTCTCCCATTCAGCTTCGCTGGAGAGGACGTCGTTAGGCAACGCGGGACATCGCCAGAGCATGTAGGCCATAGAACAAAATAGTTTCATTGCAGTCAGGACAGCCAGGGTCCACGTCCGAGTGTGACCTTCTGAGGAAGCCCAGTGCGTGGGGATGCGTGGATTTTTTTCTATGTCATACTAGCTTATGTTCCGAATCGCCCACGCCAAAACAATCCAAAACTAATGGAACCACCTGCCCACGTCCGTTTTCACCACTGTTAGTTCTTTAGCGCTTGAATACACTGCTGACCGTTATCATCAGAATTAGCCGCTGAAAAGATTGCTGTTTCGTTTGAACTATAACACCCTTCTGTAAAGCCTTGGAGCACTGAAGGTACTGAAAAAGTGGCATGCAAGCTAGACAGTTCATGTCATTGTGCATTTAATTTTATTCACTTGCACTGGCATGCACACTTGCAGTCGTCTGGCATGCACGCATGGAGTCTTTGCGAACTCCAATAAGCATGAGGAAGGGAACTAGCCTACTTGTTCAGAGCATAGAATGTTTACGAATATTCCTGCAGGCATAACTGATCGTGCTGCATTGAATACATTCACTTATTCATCGTGTGAAAACTAAACGAACATACGAATTGACGCGTGTTTTATTAACTAAGAAGAATGCATTGACGTGCACTGCGAACTCTCGGAAATCTTCCATATAACGTACGACTTGACGTCCTGTATTCTTGGTGAATTCCTTTCCATGCACTTTGCATGGCTAATTATTTTGCACTTGCGAGCGCACACTGACGCGAGCCATCCAGCATACGTCCCGCGCCTTGATTGGTTCCTGCCACCTCTAGCGAAAAGCTCCACCTCCACGCACAAGGTATAAATGTCAACTCCATCCACGCATGTACCATCCGCCTTCAGGTCATCCTTGTGGTACGTATTCTCCTTTTTACGCAATCTAAACACTATGTAAAAGATTCCTCGAGCAACTTTGACCATTCTGCCCGCTACTAAGCTACAACATTATCAAATCACCGTGCATAATGCAGTCAGGGGCGAAGTAACATTCGGATGCTTCTCAAGTAGTGCGGGTTAAATTGCCTTCCAGTTCGAGCAAATCTCTCTCCACAGTTCTTTGCAACCAGGCTCTCTGGTGGAGGGTGGGCGAGTGTTGAACGAGTCAAATTTAGCCGCCGTTAACGCGAAGCTGTCAATAAAGTGAAGCTCGGCTGCGCTGCTATCATGAATTTGTAACCAGCATTTGATAAATCATCTACGGCAGCTATGAATTGTCACTCGAAACATGGCCCGTCAAGCGTACAGGATTACGAAAGTGCAGACAACCCTGAGCTAGGTCGACAGCAGGTACCGCTTAACTCCCTCGGGACACCGACGATTCAAGCTCAAAAGTGCTTCTCCTCGACTCGGTCGAGCGGCAGAATTCGCGCTAGCAACGGCGCCATCCACGGCAGCCGCAACGTGGGCGTTGCGTTTTTCGTTGCATCCAAGGTATGGCACGTGCCAGTTGCCGCGCAGAGAGAGAGACAGAACCTATATTAAAAATAAAATTAAGTGACTTCCATGGGCGAGCCCTAGCCGAGAGCCCCACAGACCTTAGCCGCCCGTCCAACCTGGTCGATCAGCGACTGCTCATAGGCCAGGTCAGAGCTGGACAGTCGTGCCTCCCATTCCTCCAACGTGTGTTGGTCCCAACAATCTCCGTCCTTCAGCTGTTCTGGCTGTTTTGAAAAGCGCTAGGCAATGTGAAAGAGTGTATGGCTTTCTCCGCACCAGGGGCGGGAGCCTCCGTAACACGTAGGACAGATGGCGTGTAATCATTTTAGGTGGGGACAAACACCTGTCTGAATCTTTCTCCAAGTGATGGCCTCCACTCCTGTTAGGCGTTCACGGGGATGGGCGTATACTCGCGGGGCAAATCGCTGATGAGCAAGGAAGTCCCTTACGATCGTAGGGCGATGACTTTGATAAGGGAATGTTGTTTTGGAGGCCTTTTAAGGGGGCCGGTGCCGCTGCTCGGAAAGTTATTGCTCCAGCCGCGGCGTCTTCCTCTCATTACCTCCAAACACTCGTGCTCCGAGCACCACTAGATCGGGTAGTCGTTGTATTACACGGCTACGGCCTTTGGGGATTCTGCCTTGTAGGAGGAGGCGACATGCGGCCTTAAAGGGTCCGTGATAATGTTACTGTGTCGTCCAATGCAATCACCCATGCGCGTTGCCAGAGCGATAGCTCTGGTCACCGCTGCTGTTACTGACTCCCTAAATGAGGGCGCACTGGTCGTTTCGCCATATCCGTTGAGCACTTCTGCGACGAAGTGTTGGTTGTCGTGGCCTTGCTTTTCGATTTTTTACGGAGATAGGAAATGCGGTATACTTGACGCAGCATTCATACCGCCAGAGCTGCTTAGCGTTTTTCATTCGGCATCATTAATGGCATACCCAACTTCATGTACGCGTGAAAAGCTCTTTTAGAAAATTTCTAGCGTGACACGCTTTTCTTGATGCCCTGCTTTCTAAACTTGCTCATGTGCCCTCAGTGTGAAGCACGCAGGATGTGCGCTTAAGATGATGAAACATATAAGACCATTGCACAGACCTCCGGCCAGCAGCTCGGAAGAACGAGTAATAACGTTTCCCGCCGAGCCAGTCTGAACATATACAAGTGACCCAAATCAAGTAACATCACGTCGCAGCTTGTCCAGTGACATCTTCCCGCCAAAAACATGTAACATGTAGTCATGTTCCTCTCAAAATCATGCAGCACAGAGTCAGGTGACATGTTCCTCTCCACACCATGTAACAGCTAGTCACTTGACAAATTACTTAGCCGAGCTTGTAGAAGCCGGAAATAGCAAGGCCGGCCACAAGCTCCGCTCTTAACCCAGCCTTGCACCTTCAGTGAAAGGTGCCCAAATTCTTTAGTGCAGAAATCGCTGAAGTGCGCACGAAGCGTTTCTTATCGTAGATTTTATTATCTTTTGATTGGGTAAAGGGCATCGAGGAAATGTCTCGTTATAATTTCGCAAACCTCCACGAAAAATATCACAGCATACCCACGGAGTGAATGATGATGAGTGGGCGAAGCTCTGGATGTTCATCGGTGAAATCGTGAATCTTCCGTGAACCTTGCCCAGTACATCATGGAAGACGTGACGAACACGTTGTGTATATATGTAGAAGAAAATTTTGATTTCATTCGTAAACAGTAGCTAGACGTGGCTTCCGTTCCCCCTTCATTATGACAGCTTTATGATCGGCGAAGTGGAGGGATAATGGTTCTTGGATGGGTGGTAATTGGAAGTTTGCAAAGATGAGATCGATGCAGGTTCCTCGACGTCATGACTCGTCACGGACATTTCTTGTCCCAAGAGGAACCAGGCCGCCTCTTGCGCCGACATCTCAACCGCCTTAAGCATGGTCACTCCTAGCCTGCGCATCACCGCGGAGTAATCCATTTCAGGATTCTCCTCGAGAATCTGCACCACCGCCTTGTGCAGGTTGGACATGCCACGGTCCGCCTTGTTGACGTAGTCAACGACGAACGTGGCGCAGGCGTACGTGGCTCGGGATCCGCTTGCCTTTGTGCACGTTTAGCAGCAGTTGCGAGAGCCCTCGTCGCCTCCGGGTCCTCTTGTCGGCACTTTCGTGTAGCTTCGGCTTCGTGAGCTCTCACCTCCGGGTTCTGTCGGCGAGCGCTCGCTGCAGCAGCTTTCCGAGCCCTACGCTCCGCCTCCTTGTCTTCGTCACTCATTGCGCAGCGACTCCGAGCGAAAGAGAAACTGGCCATGGCGCTGGCACTGGCCATGGGTAGAGGAAAGTGGCGCCGGGAAGAGGGCTCCTGCTGAGGGAAGAGTTGCGGAGAAAGGCCTAGCAGGCGACGGCTGAAACGATGTACGGGGGTGGTAACGGGCTACAGTAGGGTAGGGCACCAGTGTCGCGGTACAACGCGAACAGTGTAAAACACGACCTTTGACAGCACAGCACAAGAGCTGTTGTTGTCGTTGTGGCCTCTATAGTTGGCAGCACAAGAGCTTGTTGAACAAACCCAAGAATAATGGACGTCGTCGTCTTGTAATTCTTCTAGCAGTCCCACTACAGTTCGAGGCGACGAAGAGGAACCGGCGTGAACTCGTGACACAAGAGCGCGTGCCAGCTTTCGATGAAGACGAAGTGCCTACGACGGACAACTACGGCAGACAAGCCTACGCCTTAAGGAGCTTCGCCCCTAAAAGCGACCGTATTACCATACCACAGTTTAAGTAGAAGGCCCAGGATAAACGCCCATCTCCAAGGAGCCGGTAGCAGAAATCGTAGCACCCAACCAAAGCCACTGAGTTTCATTCTTTTTAGACAAGCATTACCGACCGCGAGCACATCACACTCGGAAGTTCCATTAAGAGAATAATTACAATTAGGTTTTCAAACGCAGGTATTCGACTGTTGCATTGTTTAATTACTACATAAAGTTCTATATACAAGTCGAATGAAGTGTAGTGATGCTGCCCTACTACCGGATCGGCTACTGCCAATTCTTTGCGGAAATATGCGCGATGTCTTCCGGTGACAGCCACTAACCGAAAACCTACTGTCCCACTTTAAAAAGGCGGTCAAGGAAGCGTAACGCTCCTCTTATACTCTAGTGGTCCACGCGCACATTTCGACAGCAAGACCTGTCTCACATGTCCATAGCTCCGCCTCCTACCTGAGTGCTGTGTTAATCAAACCAGGTAGGTATGTGATCCCCTCAGACTCACCTCACCCTCAGCCGAACGGCGGCTTAGGGGGAGGCAAGTCCTTGATGCCGCCACCGTCGGACGCGCTCGCTGCGTCCAAGCTTCCCGCGCATTGGCGTCACAGCGCCGACAGCGCAGATCAGCCTGCGTGTGTTGCCTTGCAGGGGAGCACGTTGGCTCCTCATGGCAGCGTGCAGTCGAAGCGCGTACACTTGTCGTCGCCTCTGCCTATTATTGACACGAAAGTGATTTATGTGGGGTCCACCAAGAATTCCCTGACGTAGTTCTGGCAAGGAATCGGGTGTCTGAAAAAAATGAAGACACATTTACAAGGGAAAAGTATCGCCCGCTCGGACTAGAACCCACATTCACCCGGAATGTGACGACAGAAGCTGGAAGTGCTACCGAGTGCACCACCGTTAGGGAACAGACTGGTCTTATACCTTCACTTCGCCGCTTTACAATTTGCATTTAACTGATGTTCGCCTAAAGCAAAGTTGTTTAGGAAGAAAAATTACTCCTAAATTGATATCGCCTCCCTTTCACTGCCTTCTTAGTTCTCAGCGTTTGTAAACTCATCTAGGGACGATGGAGCGCAGCAGATCGCCGTGCTATGCGCGCCGCCAGTTAGAGCTTCACTAGTCTCAGCTGACTAGATCGTGGCGGTGTTTAGCGATGTCGCGGCGTCCTGCCGGCGCCTTCCTTGGTCAATGCAGTACAACCACGGCCGCTAGGAAATTAGTGTTGCGTGGTCCGTTGTGCTTCGACACGCTCTGCTTCAAGAACGCAAACACGGGCCTCCACAAGAAAATGATGATCGCTTCGTTAAAGTGGACCGGGGGGTCACAACACTGTCCCCCCACAATCCGTTCGGTTTTGCTTCCATGGTTTCACCGTTTGTGGACCCTCCTGGTTTATGGCAGGACTGTGCGCTGGGACTGTGCGCTGTGCGCCGGTGCGGTGCAATGCCTCCGCGAAATTTGAGCCGTTCGAGAACTTTCGCTTTTGTATAACTGTCCAGGATCACGGTGCAGTGTCGAGTTACCGCTGAGGTAAACTTGTAACGGATTCACACGTCCAGAGTACCCAATCCATCTGCCGCCCTTCGATTCGCTAGATGTTGCTTATGCATTCCACAGCTTCGCGGTTTCAGTTTCTTATTGGCCGATTCGTAAGACAGACGGATCAACCACTTTTTTTGTTCATTACACTCAATCGCTTAAGTTCACTTTCCATCTATTCCTTCTTTTCTGCCTGTGCTTGTTGTATGTCTCCTCTTCTTTATCCCTAGTCTCGATTCACTTTTA